>JAGSMT010000525.1:0-74839 GCA_029286875.1 Lamproptera curius
CATTCACTGCTGGCCCTTTCGCAGATTTTCAGATTCTAAAAGGCGCATATTACGATGATTAAATAATCTCAAAATGCTGTTGTTATTGCAATACAGTAAGAACACATTTTCTTATTTATTAGGTTTACTTATTGTGAATTGCTTGTTAATATAAAGCGAATAGCTTAACAGATATCAGAGATTTAAAGTTTAAAATGTGGCGAAAATCGCGAGGTAATGGTATACTGTTTGAAGTCGGTCATATTTTTTGTTAAACTATTACTTGTATTTTATAACCATTACTTTTAAATAATGCTGCTTTTGTGCTTAAATTTTCAATTTGATATAATTCGTCAATTTAGATTTTAATAGATTTTTCGTAGTCCTCGAATATGTATAAATAAATAATATTCGAAATATGAATTACTTGTTGCCCGCGACTTCGACGGCGTAGTTCCTAACCAATCAAATCGATCAAACCACCTAAGTACATATGCACAATAATTGCTTTTTAACGGTGACGAATTGCTTTTTAATCCAAAAAAGCGTAAATCAATTTGTATTACTATTTCAAATTTTTCCAAAGAAGAATTTTTTTTTTAATATATGTTACCACATTGCTCCGCTCCTAGTGCTCCGATTTAGTTCATTCTTTTTTTTAATACTATAGTTATTTGCCGTCATTTGGCCCCATCTTTTAAATAGTCTTCTGATAAGTAGTTTAAAAGACATTCAAGATAATTAATGTGTTATATATCACAACCTCGTACGATTAAAATGCAAAAGCTGGCTGAATCTTAAGAAATGGACTTATACTATGATCTACATTATTTTACTACTAGAACTGACCTACAATAAAGTTTACTAAAAGATACCTCTGTTTATTGCATACGTTTTTATAAATTGCAAATGTAGCGGGGAAATTACGTGCAGAGAACACGTTGTTATCCATTTATATTGCGTAAAATATTTATATTTAAATACATAAAATTGCACTTACTGTTATAAAAATTGTATTGTATCAGTCTAAAAATGTCTGTTTACACAAAATATTATTGGTATAATTAACTCTTTATCTATATAAATAAGTATAATTTGATTGTCTGTTTGTGATACATAACCGATACTAACACAAATAATTTTGGTTTCTTAATTGTTCTGGTAAGGTCTCAGGAATGGGTGGTCCGATTTTCTGTTTGGTCCGAGCCTGGGATAGCTGATACAACTAGGAGTAACTTAGGCCACTATTTAAAAAAAACATTAAGGAATATACAACTGTTACGAGTTTCTTAAAGATTTTTTTAATTAATAAAATACACACACATACATACAGTTAAAGTAATACGAACAGTTCAGTTTCAAAATTATGTACAGATAGTTATTTAAGGTTTTTAATAAAGTCTGTAACATCATAATAATTTTGTAATAAATTGTCTCAGACAATTACACTTTTCTGTTATTAATGATGTTTTTCAATTGCTTTGTTTCTTGCTTTTAAACCAGCGTTGAATAATATAATACGGATACTTTAGGAAAGTGATTTAACAGACTGGCTAATATATTTGTATTAACTACTAAGCGAATGTTGTGTTTTAAAAAATATTTCATGATAGCTTTTTCAAACCTCAATGGAACACATAAATTTTAAAAGACATAGTTTAGTAAATCTGCTCAATTTAAGCCTTTGAGTGCTCTTTAAACTTTAAGTAAATTTACCGGTAAAATAGAGAGACAGATTATTCTTTAAGCAAACAAGGAAAGGTGCTCAGGGATAACATAATTTCGGGTAAAACATAAATACTTAATTTAGAACTTACAACAAGTTAGAGATTTTAATAAAAATTGGATAGTTATTTTGAATACATACATTTTTAGTTTTAAACAAACTAACAATTCAGAGTGTAACTGTTTATTTTGATAAAATCGAAACTTTATATTCTTCAAACAATTATTATACTTAATATTTTTGTTTTTTGTGTCGTACATCCTTCCTTAACGTTAATTTTACTTTCGTTTTCTAATACAGTAACAGAAACAAGACGTTTAAGCTAAAAAAGCTTAAAGTCACTAAAATTTACTTTCGAGTACCTATCATTTAATATACGACATGATCTCACAGTTTGCTTAAAACAATTAAGCATTATTTTCATTTATGCAAATATCAACTTAGTTTGTGCCTTTGATACATAAGTTGCCGGCAAGTTCAAACTTTGGCGCTTTGGAATCATGATATCAATAGAGCCGGTTTCGCAATTAATTGAAAGGTAGGTGTAATGTTAAAGTTTCAAGTTTTCACTTAAAAAGTACTTAGAGCAATGATTGATGAACAAAAAGATATAATTTATTTTCGTACCTTGTGATTACAGTTGGTTACTGATCCACCGTGTTTACGATAAACACAGTGATTTCGCTGGTGTATTGAATTTTCTTAGTTGAGGAGTTAACCTCTGTTTAAAGAGAACAAGTGTGCTTATAGATAAATGTTTACATTGTGTTTTTGTATGTACAATATTTACTTGTATGTATAGTTATATACAACAATAATTTAACAAGTAAAATTTTAACTGAAATATATGACCGACTTCAAACTGAATATAACCATTTTGCCTAATATAGAAGGTAACAACGTGCCCTCTATATTCAATTTACCGCAGATTTCAACCACATATTTCAATAGAACTTTTAAACAAATGTGCACTATATTTGCTTAAAAGACCTTTGAATATGTCTCATTTGAACATTTAACAAAGTTTTACTATAAGATTGTTGTTGCATATACGATTATGGAATTTTTCGTAGACAATTTTTAAAAAGTACAATAATGTAGAACATACCTATAATGCTGCCGTTTACAGTTTTCGCAGCGTTTGCAATTTAATCGCGCAAGATTGTGATTTATGAAATATCTTAATAAAATTATTAAAATAATTTGACCAAATGATAGCTAATATATATTCATATCATTTTAAAGAGGTCGCGGGGGAAACAAATTTGTGTGTAATCGTTGTTTTCTAGTTGGTTAGGATTATTTCGGCCTATCACCCAATTTTCTGAAATGAATGAAGATCAATGCGTCGGATGGACATGAAAAAAGTTGGTCCACCCATCAACCTGCATTGGATCATCGTGGTGGAATACGGTCAAAAAAACACCCTAATGGTGAAGGCGTGCGTTATGGGAGGCCTATGTCCAGTAGTCAACTAACAGAGGCTGATGATGATGAAGATCTATCAATTAAGAAAAGAAATAAATAAACCGAAGCAACCGAGCCGAACCAAGCTGAGCAACGAGGTAAAATAAATAAAAGATTTTAATTGATTATATGGATAGAGAGCTTATTTATTATTTGCACCCTCTTCCTCGTACCGTATCGTGAAAACATTAAATGTTGCTGTCTGCCGTTTTCTATTAATAACCTATATTTCCCCTCGAATTCCGTTCGCGTCACCTGATTTCAATTTTTGCAAAATGATATTTTCATACTAAAGTCATATCCAAGCGTTACCTTGTAATTTCAGCATGTTTCATTACGGATAAATCAACCTATAAAACATTCGTAACTTTTAGTATACTTCGCATATTTTAATTGAAAAAAAATTTTTTTAGCTCTTAGTACCATTTTTCATTCCTTTCCTCTTAATCAAAGCAGGCGTGAAAACACTCATGCTATTAAAATGGGTTACGGTCATAAATATAGAACTATAAATGTATATAATGAACTGTGCAGATACTATAAATGTTACATTTTTAGTTTAAATTGAAATTAAGCATATATAATACACTATATTTAACTTCACGAATGGACTTGAAAATCACAAGCAAGTTTTTATAGGTTAATCACCCAATTATCTAAAAAGTTGATCCAAAGATGATCCATGCCATACCTATGTAAAAGTCGTCCACGGTTGTCAAAAGCATGATTGGTATTCGTCATAGGACGGCAGTGTCTGTCGACTCATTGAATACACTTTACCCTTAAGGCTGTAGATGTCATACGTCAGTCGCTCTGTGAAAAACTATTATTCAGCTAAATCTAGATCGAAAAAAAAACTTCAAAAATCTAGATTAGAAGCCAAGCCTGTGATATTAGGGCTGTTTAAGAAGTAGGTCCATTTAAAAGTTTTATTTACCTTATTAACATTTTTTTAAGACCAAAGACATACTTTATTGACCTTTCATTTTCAAAAATAATTGTCATCTTAATATATTCATTACACGTTGTTCCCGTTGACATGCAATTTAAATATATATTAGGATTGAAATAGTTAATGTAGGTTCATCATCAGCCTTTGATAGTCCACTGCTAGACAAAGGCCTCCCCTAATACACCCTTATCCATTAGGGGGTTTTTGGACCGTATCCCACCACGCTGGTCCAATGCGGGTTGGTGGGTGGACCGACTTTTTACATGCACATCCGACGCATGGATCATCTTACTTTTCTGAGAATTAGGTGATGAGCCCAAATTGCCCTAACTAACTAAAAACAACAATGGAAATTTGTTGACTCCCCGCAGGATTCGAACCCACGACCTCCGGTTTCTAAAGCAAATGCCTATAGCACTAGGCTACGGAGGCAGGAGTGCTTAAATTCAGTCCTATTTATTTTGCAGTAACTTTTAGCCTTAATGTTAACAGCTAACAATGAAAAACATAATAAATAGTGGGAGTATTATTAAATTTTGTAATAAATATTTCGTAACGTCAAGAAACAAGTTGCATTGTGTGGTGTTGTGGGTTGACCAGATCTAGAATAGTCAGCAAAAATTATGACAAGTCTATGTCAGCAGTGCCTAACTGTCGATGCCGATAAGTGAAGCTATATCTATATAAGTAATGATTTGCACAACATTTATTTGAAACCCTTGATATGACGTTACGTTTTCTATAAGATCACTATATACTAAACTACTATAATATTATATTTTTTTTTGAATAATGGACTCACGACTAACGACACGACAAAACTTTAAGGTCTTTTAAAAAAAATATTTATAAGTTTCAATATAAATACGTAGATACATTGATTAGTTTGACCGCTTCAATATCGAGCACATTCTTTTGGGCTTCGGCTAACCTAAAAAAATGTCGACTTTAAACTAATGCATTATTATACTGAAATAATTTCAACTATGGCTGAGTAGTATGGACTGCTAAAAACAAAGTAATCCATAGGTCAACATAACAACGTGCGTAATGCTTTTTTAATTGAAGATAAATACTAGTCAATTAAGGTGTACATGAATATTTTAATTAGCTAAGCCCTGCGGCCGTGGTAATGATAGTCGTACATTATATATTGCTAAAATCGAAGATTTTAGTGCACGCCAGAATAGTTTTCACTTGGCAAATTTTTCCTCCCCACACATGACACTTTTCATTAGATCAAAATAATTTACAAATTTAGAAAGCCAAAGCGACCTTAAATCTATGGACTAGCCCCACCATGAGTGTTCACGTCTTGGCACCATATGTCATGACGAGTAGGGCGCACTGGCCGAAGACTTTTGTCTTCGGACTCTACGGAATTGACAAAGTAAAGATGTAACGTAGTTTCCTATATGCTGCCCATCCCAGCCAAGCTGTACTTTTTAGGGCCCTTTTCTCGAAGTTGTTTCACCTAACTGCAGAGTTTGACCGAGGTAATTATACTACTTTACAACCCCAAGAATATTGCCCTGTATCGAGATTAGTTCCAGATTTACATATTTATTGAACCTAACCATGTCTTGAACATATCCTCCAATGCACTTATGAACAATTTTGGTAATACCTATAATATCCCCTTGTCTTACACCACGATGCATCGATTGAACTTGAACGGCCATTGTAGCGGCATTGTAAAGACTTCTCGGCACTTCGATCTCTTAGAGTATGAAAGCCTTCTCATAGTCCACAAACGCCAAGTACAGGGGCTGATTATACTCTTCGGTCTTCTATATAATTTAGTCTTTAAATCATTATCCTGATCGAAACCCGGCCTGCTTGCCTGCGTGATGACTCTTGAAAACAGCTTATAGTAGTAATAATGTAGTACTTCTGAAGTAATATGAGTCGGTGATTCTTTAGAAAAGTTTTATCACCCTTTTTAAAAAAGAGCACTACAGGAATTCTGCTCTACGCCTCCGGAGTCCTCCCATAGAAGAGGAAATTATGGTAAATATTTTTGAGCTTCTTTATTAAAGATGTGACAGCTGATTTCAGTAGCTTAGTCATTGTACCGCACTTGCCATTACGATTGAGCTCCTAAAATCAGCTGGCAGCCGGCCACTCCATTTTTAAGCTGTCCAAAAGCCATCGCAATTACGTGCACGCTGACTTCTGACAAGTCTTCAGATAAGTGGCCTGTTAATGTTGCTCTAGAATCATCATTTCCGGGATTAGGATGGCGCACAATTGGCTGCAAAAGTTTTCAATCTTCGAAAGTCTCTCTGGCGTAGAAGAAATGACCAACGTCTGCTTCGTCAGATCACTTCTCCCAAGAGATTGGAGAAACAATTTTAATCCCCGATTTTGCTCGATTGCTCGTTCTTTCGATTGAGTGTTGAAGAATACGTAAAGAAGAAACGTACTAGTTTTCCAATTCTCTTGTTTAGAGCATGACGAGGAAGTGGCTAGTGGGTTCTTACGCTCTTTATCCTTCCATGAACTTAGGTGTTTCTTTCAAAAACATTTAAGTACATCATAATCATCATCATCAGCCTGGGTAAGTCCACTGCTGGACATAGGCCTCTCCTAACACATCCCTATTCATTAGGGGGTTTTGGACCCATACCCACCGCGCTGATCAAACGCGAGTTGGTGGGTGGACCTACGTTTTACCTGCCCATCTGACGCATAGATCATCCTACTTTTCAGACAGTTGGGTGATCGGCCCAAATTGCCCTAACCGACTGGAAAACAACAATGAAAGTTTGTTGAGACCCCATCAAGATTCGAACCCACGACCTCCGATTTCTAAAGCACAGGCCTGTACCATTAGGTTACGGAGGCAGTTGTACACATTTAAGTTCATGAACGGATACAACAGCGCAACTTACTGCATTAAAAACTACTGCAAAAATCGGTACATCCACCAACCCGCACTCGACCAGCGTGTTTTAGGGGTAGCCTATATCCAGAAGTGGACTAACACAGGCTGATGTTGATGAAATCGGTTCTCTAGATTCCGATCCCATAATATAGTATAGAACTTGGAGCTTTGACTACACCAAACAGACACGTTTAAGCTTAAAAAGTTACTCAGAGTACCTCTTACAAGTCGGCGATCACTTCTAGTATTAAACCTATTGATCACTGAAACGTCTCTCGATCACGTACTAGTGTCCTTGCTGCCCGACACCGACCCGGCCCGCCTGATGTCGTTTTTAAAGGTCTATGTCTCTTCGTCGACTTCTACGACACCCGCGAGAAGGTATGGGTGAGTACAGTTCTTAATCCGTCACTCTACAGACTATATGATTAAATATGATTGACGATGGAACGCTTAATAAATATCCGCAAGCCTTGTACAATAATTGTTACTTACGTTTGTTGTTTTAAATGTTCTGTGCAAATCGGTTCGTTGCGTTTCAGATTAAAATCTGCCCTAGTAAACAAGAGATTATTAAAGCTCCATATTGTTCCTCAAAGTCTGTCTTTTATATATTTATTTTGTTATTATCTTTCAGTCTTAGCGTTTTTAAATAAACTTTCTGTTAGAAATGTTCAAAATTATTTAAATATTATGCATCAGCTTCAACATTTTTGTGAAAATCCAACTTATCTTGCTATTTTCGTAGCCGACTTGATACGAAGAGGAAATTATTTCTATTATAAATGCTAGTTACCTGAAGTTAGTGAAAAAATATCCTTTTTAATTATTATATGAGAACAATTTCAACCATGCCTAAGTGATTTGGATTATTTTTTTGGAAATAAGTAACCCATAGACCACATAACAACGTGTATAATACCTTTCTAATTGAGAATAGACTCTCAGTAAATATTATGAATTAGCTTCGGCCCGTGGATTCACGTGGTATTTGTAAATCAAAAGATTTTTTGTGCACAACAAAATAAGTTCAACTTCACAATTTTCTTTCTACATACATGACGCTTCTTGAATATAAATAATATAATACTATAACTTTCTTACAATCGTCAAAGATTAAAATCTTAGTATGATAGGGCTGTAAACAAATACGATCAACGATCTTTTTATTTAATTTTCTGTCGTAATTTTCTACAATTTTATTACGCATTGTTACTACGTTACATCTTTAGCAAATAGAGTAAGATACAGAAAGAGAGTCGATCTCTTAACCTGCTGCGGCCGTAATGGGGCAAGCATTGGAGCTGAGCATCTAGGCCACCATTAAGGGCTGGGTGACTTGTGCCAGCCAGGGATAAGGTCTACTGGCATCCATGACCCCTACATAACGAATCTGCTTCCCCGGTTCAAGCGCCAAGACGATGCGTGAGCAAGTTCTGACGCGCCCTGAGGTGCAGTGGGCCGTGGGCCAGAAATGGAGCTGCCTCAACGGCCAGACTTATTGAATGCGTCTTTAATTTATTACCCGGACTGAACATCTCATTTTAGAACTTACTCGAGTCGAAGTCAAAGCCAATATTTTTCTTACAAAACCTAGGCCATTTATTTCGATCAATTTTGTTACGAATTAAAACAGTTTTTAGTATATTGATTTAGATGTAATAGAAATATCAGTTTACAATAAATAACATTCTAAATGTTCTCCCAAAATATATTCGACGTTTATAAAATTGTGACACGGGGAAGTTTTATAAGTTTGATTAAAAGTTTCTATCCTTTAGGAACGAATTCTCCAAAGTTTCACGTCTGTTTGTAACAACTGAATCTCCTTTCTCGTATGATTTATTTTGATGTTATAGAGATAAATTTAAAGTATTTTTGTAATACATCATCATCGTCGTCACCCTGTGATAGTCCACTGCTGGACATAGGTCTTCCCTAATATTCTTCTATCCATCAGGGATTTTTGACCGTATCCCACCACGCTGGTCCAATGTGGGTTGGTGGATGGACCGACTTTTTAGATGGCCATCCGGCGCATGGATGATCTTACAATTGTGTTGTCTTCAGACAATTGGGTGATCGGCCCAAATTGCCCTAAACGACTGGGAAACAACAAAATTTGATGAGTCCGGTTTGTTACGCACACGCCCATACTACTAGGCTACGGAGGCAGATATTAGAGATAGTAAACTTTGAGACAAAATAAGGAAAACTATATTGCTTTAAATTTTTTATCACAAAAAAATTTAAAGTTAAAAAATGTATTAAGAACAACGTTTTTGTTTTGTTGATCTCAAAGATAACGTTTGTATGTCATTAGTCACATGTGCAAAACACAGCCAGAAATTTTACTGATCGCTTTGACCATAAATAACCCCAACGCAAAATAGATATTAAGAATTTGCTCAAATTAAGAACACCGAAATTTTTAATATTGAGATTGCAGTTTCCTTTAAAAAATAGAAGAGATAAAAGATTATCGGAGAGGTTTGTCAAGGATACAGCTATTACCTATTTTCATTTGATTGTCTTATTTTTAACCACAAGTATTACACAGTCAATGGTTGACAATCACAGTGAGAAAGATTTTAACGGCTCTCTTCCTTTCCGGGTTTATTTAGAGCTACTTTTAATATATTAATTTAAAATATTGAATTTTTTATATTATATTCATGTTGGTTTATCTTCATTATCATTTAATAAAGATACTACTCTATTGTCTTTTCTTTCTGGTTTGCTTTTTGATATTGTTTTTTTCTATTTACGCACATATAATAATTGGTACAAATAATATTAAAAATTTCCTTTTTTTTTATTTTGCATTGTGGTTTCGTAATTTTGTTTCATTTATTCATTTTGTCTGTTTGTGATTCACCGCAGTCGAGATCGGACTGCCAGTTGCCATTTTCAGCTTTTTTGCGTACGTAATCACTCAAACTGGTTCTTGGCCTCAGTTAAGGTACTTGTTAATCAAATTCACGCATGAAATAAAAATATTTTATCAACGTATATGGTTTAGTTATTCACAATAACATTTATTAAAAATATTTCATAACAATATTCAGAACTGATAAAATAAAAAGAATGATTAAAATAATATAAATATAATATAATAATTAACACAACACACGAAAATGAAAAAAAAAATGAATATTGTTATAATGTATTAAATATCAAACGATAGATTGACAAAGTAATAACTTAAGTAATAAGCTCAGTTCGAAGCTATTAAAGGCAGCTGTTACAAAAATTATGACAGGTACTTTAGCTTTTTTACATATTGTTGCTTTAATTTTGTTAATTTAGTGGTCAATTATATTTAACGGCTACCTTTTCCATTTATTAATGCCTTTAACTACTTATTTTCCCTCAAACTGTGTAGTAAAATTTCACTTTTTAAAGTAGGTTAATTAACATGAAACGTTTTCCTTCAATATCTGCTTTAAAAATTTTACTGAATTTCTCGAACAAACAAGTCACAAAAGCGTTACTTTACAGAGAGGAAACACATTATTTGCAAATGGTACAGTCAAAGTACCGTTTAGCACTATATTGTAATGCGCTTAAATTAAGCCTGTTAAAGTGCTACCTAAAGTGAAAGTCAACTCGCCACCTGCAACAGAGACGAACAGTATATAAAATGGATGCCCCTAGTACAAAAATTAGTCTGTGCTTTTATTTATGGTTGTTAAGATTGGTTAATTGCATAACCGCCTTAAATAACCTTTTAAAATTTTGCAATTTGTACTAAAATTAATAAAATTGCTAAAGTTTTCCCTAAGGTTTTCACTTATTTGCCTGTAAGAAAACTTTTATTTAAGTTCGGCTTGAGTAGTAAATATAAGAACGGATTAAACATAAATACAACAAAATAAAGTCACTCTCTAATGGAGAAGGCGTGCGTTAAGGGAGGCCTATGTCCAGCAGTGGACTAATACAGACTGATGATGGTGATGATGATGAAGGTTCAGTCTATATCTGTTAATAAATTGCTACAAAAATCAAAACCAAGACAAAAGAGAAACATTAATATAACATGTCAAAGTGAAAAAGTTGGATGTTGGTTTTATACAAACATGCCTCAGCTTGCCTTATCTCAAATATAGTAATAGCAAATTTTAATTGAGCTAACCTAATGTGTTCCTCTATATGCTTTGTTAAATTTGAGTACTATTATGTTATTTGAAGCTTTATATTTCTTTTGAAGCGCAATTTCTTTATCAGGTTGGAAAAAATGTAGTGTAACATTTTTTTCGTTACGCGCCATCTTTTAGTTAGAGCCACATTTTAATACATTTTTGGAATAATATAAATTAGCAGTAGAGCCCCTCCTCCATCTAATTCTTTATAGAGTTTTTCGAACGGGAATATTTCCTGAACGGGACATTGAAGCGGTGGAATTTAGTGGAGGTTGTTCTCGTAGAGATCCATAACATCCGTCCCAAAAAGGGCTCTAACTCGAAGAGTGTACACAACTTCACTCAGACACAAAGAGGTCACGAGGCAGGTCAACATACCGAAACCGCATCGTTGTGCGACCACAGGAGATAGGCCCTTCAAAGATTTCGCGACCCTCAAACCGGAAAAAATTAAAATCGCCATAACTCAGTCCTTTTAGAAGCTATTGAGTTCTGGTTTCAGTATAGTGTAAAGGATTATAACCCGCTTATTATAGCTAAGTAACAGCAATTACTGAAAACTTTTTGTCATTTTGCAATTGAAGTGAAACTTAAATAAATAATAACTTAAACGCGCCATCTTTTTCTTATCCCTACTACGCGTGATTCGACGTATACTTCCTCCAGCGGAGTAGTGTAAACAATATATTTCGTATTTCAGTTACCATAAGCCATTAATAACACAAATATATTATAACGACATCAATGATAGTAATTCTACTACAATAAATTAAATTCAATAATAATATGTGTAATAATAAGCTTAAATAAAATAATTATAGAATTTGTATTTACGACTATGATAATAAAAGGCTTTTATTAAACTTTACCTAATTTAACTTTATTTAACCAATTTCTGTAAAGTTGCATACAGTAAATAATTTTTTAAAAAATAACGTCATAAAGAAGTTTCACTTCATACGAATGTACGCTAGTACACGCACACATTTCTTATTTAGAGTGGCTCTCCCAAGATACTCTTGGAGATACATTAGCATATATAAATTTCCTTACATGTCGAAGAAGTTTCTAAATTCGGAGCGTATGTTTTTTAATTTTTGTGACTTCTTTGCTTCTTTCCTAGTGCTTCAAATTTGTTTTTTGAAATAATAGGCAATAGTTGTCATTCAGTCCTAATTTTTTTAGTAATTATGTAGTAAGTACCTTTAACATATATCTAAGAAATTAAGAATATCACAGCATCAATAATAACAACCTCGTGTGATTAAATTGCAAACGTAACCATAAGAATAAATAAAATATATAATAATAAGAATAAATAGATACCTTAAAGATATCAGAGATTTAAAATGCGATGGCAGAAAGCGCAAGATAGTTTTTGCAAGAGAAAAGATATAAAATTATAAGATATGTGTCGCACATTATGATTGAAATGACGCAATGTCCTTATTTAGACACCAATATTGTGTTCCTTATCATGATTTTTATTTTAATATAAGTATGAGTTACTATTGAAATGAGTTTGTTTTAGTAATGCAGCTTTTATCACTTTTAAAAATATTTATTAGCAATTCTTCGGGGCAGAAATCTTCTGTAGTAGCAATTAGCATAAGGGCTTGCTACTTTCTTTCGTTATTTTAGAGAGTTTTACATTTTGCATGTTAACTTCGTGTTGCACAATACCATTATTGCAGATTCTGATTTGTTATTGCAACAGAGGCCCATCATCTTAATATCTAACTACTTGGCGTACACCTACATATATTCAATATAAAATCACTTATTGTCACAGGTGTTTTGGGCCTAATATAACTTTGTGACCTTTCATCATCATCATTTCATTATTGTCTGGGTTAGTCCACTGCTGGACATATATATACCTCCCATAATGCACGCCTCCGCCTCCAATCTTCGGCCTTTCTCCTCCAGTCCACACCAGCAACTCTGCGAATGTCGTCACTCCATCTTGCCCCGTGATCTTTATAAAAAGATTTCTTTTTTTTTTATTTGCATTGTGGTTTCGTAATTTTGTTTCATTTATTCATTTTGTCTGTTTTGATTCACCCGCAGTCGAGATCGGACTGCCAGTTGCCATTTTCAGCTTTTTGCGTACGTAATCACTCAAACTGGTTCTTGGCCTCAGTTTAGGTACTTGTTAATCAAATTCACGCATGAAATAAAAATATTTTATCAACGTATTTGGTTTAGTTATTCACAATAACATTTATTAAAAAGATTTCATAACAATATTCAGAACTGATAAAATAAAAGAATGATTAATATAATATTAATATATATAATAATTAACACATCACAGAAAATGAAAAAAATGAATATTGTTATAATGTATGAAATATCAAACGATGGATTGACAAAGATAACTTAAGTAATAAGCTCAGTTCGAAGCTATTAAAGGCAGCTGTTACAAAAATTATGACAGGTACTTTAGCTTTTTTACATATTGTTGGTTTAATTTTGGTAATTAAGTGCTCAATTATATTTAACGGCTTACCTTTTCCATTTATTAGAACCTTAAACTACTTTTTTTCCCTCAAACTGCGTAGTAAAATGTCACTTTATAAAGTAGGTGAATTAAGTTAAAACGTTTTCCTTCAATATTTGCTTTAAAAATTTGACTCAATTTCTCGAACTATCGGTTCACAGAAGCTTTATTTTACAGAGAGGAAACACATTATTTGCAAATGGTGCAGTCAAAGTACTATATTGTAATGCGCTTAAGTTAAGCCTTTGAGTGCTACCTAAAGTGAAAGTCAATTTGCCACCAGCAACAGAAACGAACAGTATTTAAAATGGATGCCCCTAGTACAAAAATTAGTCTGTACTTTTATTTATGGTTGTTAAGATTGGTCAATTATATAACCTCCTTAAAAAACCTACCTTTTAAAATTTTGCGATTTGTACTAAAATTAATAAAATTGCTAAAGTTTTCCCTAAGGTTTTCTCTTATTTGCCTGTAAGAAAACTTTTATTTAAGTTCGGCTTGAGTAGTAAATATAAGAACGGATTAAACATAAATACAACAAAATAAAGTCACTCTCTAATGGAGAAGGCGTGCGTTAAGGAGGCCTATGTCCAGCAGTGGACTAATACAGACTGATGATGGTGATGATGATGAAGGTTCAGTCTATATCTGTTAATAAATTGCTACAAAATCAAAACCAAGACAAAGAGAGACATTAATATAACAAGTCAATGTAAAAGTTGGATGTTGGTTTTATACAGAACATGCCTCAGCTTGCCTTATCTCAAATATAGTAATAGCAAATTTTAATTGAGCTAACCTTAATGTGTTCCTCTATATGCTTTGTTAAATTTGAGTACTATTATGTTATTTGAAGCTTTATATTTCTTTTGAAGCGCAATTTCTTTATCAGGTTGGAAAAAATGTAGTGTAACATTTTTTCGTTACGCGCCATCTTTTAGTTAGAGCCACATTTTAATACATTTTGGAATAATATAAATTAGCAGTAGAGCCCCTCCTCCATCTAATTCTTTATAGAGTTTTCGAACGGGAATATTTCCTGAACGGACATTGAAGCGGTGTGGAATTTGGTGGAGGGTTGTTCTCGTAGAGATCCATAACATCCGTCCCAAAAGAGGCTCTAACTCGAAGAGTGTACACAACTTCACTCAGACACAAAGAGGTCACGAGGCAGGTCAACATACCGAAACCGCATCGTTGTGCGACCACAGGAGATAGGCCCTTCAAAGATTTCGGCGACCTCAAACCGGAAAAAATTAAAATCGCCATAACTCAGTCCTTTTAGAAGCTATTGAGTTCTGGTTTCAGTATAGTGTAAAGGATTATAACCGCTTATTATAGCTAAGTAACAGCAATTACTGAAAACTTTTGTCATTTTGCAATTGAAGTGAAACTTAAATAAATAATAACTTAAACGCGCCATCTTTTCTTATCCCTACTACGCGTGATTCGACGTATACTTCCTCCAGCGGAGTAGTGTAAACAATATATTTCGTATTTCAGTTACCATAAGCCATTAATAACACAAATATATTATAACGACATCAATGATAGTAATTCTACACAATAAATTAAATTCAATAATAATATTGTAATAATAAGCTTAAATAAAATAATTATAGAATTTGTATTTACGACTATGATAATAAAAGGCTTTTATTAAACTTTACCTAATTTAACTTTATTTAACCAATTTCTGTAAAGTTGCATACAGTAAATAATTTTTAAAAATAACGTCATAAAGAAGTTTCACTTCATACTGAATGTACGCTAGTACACGCACACATTTCTTATTTAGAGTGGCTCTCCAAGATACTCTTGGAGATACATTGGCATATATAAATTTCCTTACATGTCGAAGAAGTTTCTAAATTCGGAGGGTATGTTTTTATTTTTGTGACCTCTTTGCTTCACTTCTAGTGCTTAAAATTGTTTTTAAAATAACAGACGATAGTAGTCATTCGGTCCTATTTTGTTTTTTATAATTATTTAGTAAGTATCTTTAACAGATATTTAAGAAATTAAGAATATCACGGCATCAAAAATCACAACCTTTGCGATTAAATTGCAAACGTAACCATAAGAATAAATAAAATATATAATAATAAGAATAATAGATACCTTAAAAGATATCAGAGATTTAAAATGCGATGGCAGAAAGCGCAAGATAGTTTTAAAGAGAAAGATAAAAACTATATGATAAGTGTATTATGATTGAAATGACGCAAGTCTCTTAGAAACCAATATTGTACTATATGATTTTATTTTAATATAAGTATGAGTTACTATTGAAATGAGTTTGTTTTAGTAATGCAGCTTTATCACTTTTAAAACATATTTATTAGTAATTTCGAAGCAATCTTCTGTAGTAGCAATTAGCATTAGACTTACTTTCTTCGTTCTTTAGAGGTTTACCTTTTGCATGTTAACCATGTTGCGCAACACCATTATTGCAGATTTTTGAATTTATTGCAAAAGAGGCCCATCATCTAAATACTTAACTTTTGTCGTGCACGTACATATATTAATACAAATTACTTATTGTCAGGAGCTGTTTTGGGCCCAACAACTTTGTGACCTTTCATTATCATCATTTCATCATGGACTGGGTCCACTCCACTGCTGGAACATTACGTATACATCCCATATCGCACGCCTCCTCCAACCCGGTTTTCTCCCCAGTCCGCACCAGCTAATCGCGAATGTCGTCACCCATCTTGCCCCGTGATCTTTATAAAAAGATTATTATTGTTAACATAACGCATTTGTAGCTCCTCTTTGTAGTGATTGACCACAAGCGACGCATTAACTTTACGGTGGGAGGCACTTGCACTTGCTCTTGTATTCTGCATCCAAAACAAAACGTCAAATAGACTTCAATCGAAAGCTATTCTTTGATATAATTAATCACACGAGAATCGTTTGTAACTTTGTCGTTCTAACATTGATAATAGAGCATAATAATTTATAAAAAAATTCATTTTCGCCACATTAAACCAATGAACAACAATCAAATAAAATTAAAACTTTCTTATTCTTAAATTATCAAGGTCGTGACGAAGGAATCTGAAACTGGATTTAATTATAATGATAAAAGTAAGACCAAAATACAGATAACGAAAAGATTACCTTAACCAACCAATGCTTAAAAAATACAGATAACGTTTCAAGCTAAATAAAACCATCATCATCATCGGCCTATGTTGTCAACTGACTAATGCACGCCTTCAGCATTAGCGGGTTTTTAATAAGAATACTTCCATTAAAGAAATGTGTCTATTATGCACTTAATATTTATAGTTACTTAAGTAAACCTTTTATATTATAGTGGAAAAAGTTTTATAAAAACATGGTTATTCGAAACCGACAAAAGTTTATTTAAATTAATTTTAATTTAGTAAATGTTTTGAAATCGGTGTTTGATATCCGCTTATAAATACTCCATGAGTTCGTTAAGATAGCGGGGATTAAATCAAAACTCGGTATTATAATATGAAATATCGACGGCCTTGCCTTAATCAAAAGAGATAATGCTATTTAGGTTGCAAAGCGATGTTATGTTTGTTCAGTTGTTTTTTAACTATGCATTTTAATTTTTGGTAATCATAATGTAACCAGTGATATTTAAATTTGGGCATTTCACAACGACGACGGTTGTAATTCTAAATGTTTTTGTCATTGTTAAATTAGAATGTTAATTATAACAAAACTTTGCCATTTGTATTGGAACGTGAAATGTTTTCTGCCTCCTTTTCAAATTTCTTCTTATAAATTTTACAACAGAGTCATATTGTTTACTAAAACATTTCGCAACTTTAAAAAAATTTCGATATTTTTTTACCACAAAATGTAAAAGGTAGCTTTAATTCTTGTATCGGCTTGTTTTCTAATATAGAGTAAAAGTATCGTAATATTTCAAAAATATAAATTACACTAAAATAATCACTTTAACTTATAGTGTGTATATTATTTAGTTATTACGGATTTTGTGTCGTTTGATAATATTTCTCGTTTTAGTCATTATAAAACAGCACTTGTAGCTTGTAAGTGTGACGTCATTTAAGAAAACGAAATAATGTTCTACAATTTTCTGAACCTATAATAGTTGAATAATAAGATACGAATAGTTATTACCTAAGTATGTAATGGGAATAATTCGCAAGTCCCGTTTTATATTTAAGAAACTATTACCAAAATTGTAATAAGTTACCTGAAATAAAATAACATATAATAAATACGAAATGTACAGCGTCCAAATCAAGTAAGCGTTCAATTTCTTTTCTAAATAAAAATTGAAATAAATTTGGAATTTAAATATAAAAGAAGCAAGAGGGGTCTAGATTTATCTTAGATATGATGATTTGATTTTTAGTCATACTTGATTTTCAGCTCACCGTTTTTTAAAATTTCAACACTAATTTTGAAAGAGATAGTTTTAAGAAATGACACCGGACATTATAGCGTTAAAATTAATTATTCTTCCATAAAAATGCATTGCATACCAAATCATAATCATAAAACCTAAAAACCTTTAGAATAAAATTTTGCGCAAAATTAAAAATACTTATAATGTTTTGCTTGTTACGAAAACGACAAAAACCGTTCCGTCATTGGGGTCACGATCAGTACTTCCTGATTTATAACGGAAGCAAATAATAATATATATATAATAATAATAATATAATAAGTCGTTAAAAAAAATAATTATAAAACTAATTTTTCGTGATAAAGATTTTTTAAAAATTTAAAATTTTTGAAAGCTTAAAACCCGAAAGGACGTAAGTAAAATATTATGTAAATGCTAGCACATGTACTTTTGAATATTTGTCGTCACAGATATTTCCGATAATGACTGAAACCTTCCTTAAGTCCTCGAAAAAAATATTCTTTCATAAAATACTGGCACTGGTTTGTATGTTGATATCGGGGATAGCCCCATAAACCCGGTAGCAATCCAGGGGCACACGCACCCTTGGAACAATGTCCTTATTGAGGCTCACTCGAAATTAATACATTCGTCTAATAAATAAAAAACGCAACATGTAGCATTGTTAACTAAAGATAGCGTTGGTTCCCGTTTGGACACGACGCCCCTGTGAACCTCGTCGATTGACATGCAAAAGGTTGTAAATGTCCATGGGTGCTCACTTATCAGGTGGATCAACCCATTACCCTTTACCTTAATAAAATATACTACTATATATATAATCGTAGATGTCTGACATAAATTACATCAAATTATTTTATTAAAACACACTGAATAACGCTATTTAAAACTGGTAGATTTGTTACATAAGTTCAAAAGACCCTAAATTAATAAATAATTTTAAAACTATCTTGCTCGCTTTATGTTTAATTACCAATCTTCCTATATATTACACTTATATAGTCAATTTTATAGTTCGTATCTGGCACTTACACTACATGAGATCATTTTTCACAATAAACACACAAAAGAAATTTTATTATATAGTTGCATGCTATTAATAATTTTTTCTTAATATTTCTTTTATTTATGCGATTATTATACATATCAAATCCACAAATTTACGGATTTTCACGTTACTTAAATATATTTATTCCCGACGTTTCGGATTTTCCAGCATCCATGATCACGGGCAGATTGGTGTATGTCTGTATCTTCATGTTTTCGAATAACCGTCAGAGTTTTATTTAAAATATTGACATATCTTATTTTCTTAGTTTTTAATGTTTGACAAAAAGTATATGTTGTCCTTCGGTTTTGAGGTTTTAATTTTTTTACCAACTCATCTATTTTGTTCTTATGCTTTTGTTCATTTATAGTTATCTGATTACGTAGGTTTTTTTATTGTTCAAAAGATTGAGACGGTCAGCATGGCCTCATGGTAATTAACATTCCTCACGATAAGAAAATCAGTTAAACATTGGGTTTATTATGTCACTCTTGTTGACCCAGTAATTGCGAGGTACGCCCCTTTTAAAACTGAAAGATCGTTGTTCACTTCTCCAAAAGCTTCAAGTTGAAGAGATATACTACAATACCTCATTTAATTTTCTTATAAGACTTAATCTTCTCAAAATTATCTGTTATCGCTCCAACAAACATTGGATATTTGCAAAGACTATCATGTAATCTGGAATGTATACATATTTTTACACATAAATTATAATTTTAATAATCGAGATTTATTTTCCAAAAATCAACCTTAAAGCAGCAAACGTCTGTCCGCATTATAAGTGATTAACTATATGTCTGAAACGTCTATGATAAATAGTTGAAAATCAGAATATAAAGAGTTCATTATTCTCTTGATATTCGGGCGTCACCTTAAAAATTATTATCCATTCTACAAAACATTTGTTAGCACCGGTTGTAGGTCCCCGGTTTGCATCGGTGGTAGGTCTCCTTTACAGGAGACGTCTGGTGGGTACCACTGCTGTTATTTACCGCAAAGCAGTAGTGGAAAACACCACGTGTTCGTTTGAAGGGCGCCGTTGCCTGCGTATTTACTTGAACGAGACCAACATACCATGTCTCACGGTAGGCAGCGCGTAGGTGATATCAGTATTGCAAGTTTATGGGCGCGGGACCACTTTCCATTAGGGTGGCCCTGATTGCTCGTCCGCCGCGTTTGACAAAAAAACAAAAAGAAACTGCCCTTTGAAACAGTAAGAAGTTTTGATTGGCCTTAAATTCTTAGTTCAAATTAATTTTGTTTTAGAAACATGATCAACTTTACAAAAGCATTCTTTGTTTATTCATAATCTTGTATTTATTATTTTAAATTTCACCCGTAGCGGCATTTTAAGAAATCTTTGTGGGTGTGGTTATTGATTTTCGGTTCCTTTCCAAAATTTTAATTCAAAAAAGCGTGTGGTTGTCCGGAACCTGTGAACAATGACCAAAATCAATTAATATCGTATTATGTCTATTGCTGTTACTTAATCTATTCAATAGCTGTTTGATAAGTTAGAAGATCTCCAACGCCCACGCCGGAGATTGTGGGAGGCTGTGCTCGGAGTTGTCGACGAATATATGTACCTTAGACAAGTAGTCCAGTTAGATGTCCAGCTTCGAATCAGGTCAATTGGCGAATCCAACCGGATGGTCAGCGTACGGTAATCTAATGTAATAACCCGAAGACTAAAGTCTTTGATCTATAGTGTCGCAAGGGTCCAAACTGCTGGGCGCATGAAGTTTCGAGACGCTCAGGCGCTGCAAGTAGCTAGCTCGGCATTCCTAGTAATAAGTGCGTATGCAACATTTTGCATTGAAAAATAGTAACCAAGATAGCTCAAGGATAAGCATGGAAGTGGAGAAGAACGTTGGGAAAAAGGTTCTCAGTTTGCGCCCGACGCCTATCCAAGAGTAAGACGACCGCCATGAGATGGAGTGATGAACTCAGTGAAGCGAGATTCAAAGCGCACATGAATGCAATTTGAAAACTTCATGCCTATGTTGAACGTTGAGTTCATTAGGCAATGAAACCACAGTTCAACTTTAGAGATATGATGATAGTCATTAAAGGTTACTTGATTTATGAATAAAAGAGACGAAACATCTCTATCTCAAAATTTGAACAATAAAATTTGAACAAAGAATTACCATTCGTAGGTGGGCCTACCTCTGTATCAAACCCAACCGTAGGCATATTAATAGTGCATAGTACATAACGGTTCGCTCTTTAACGACTCTTTGTGGTGTCTTTCAAGTTCTCAAGATACTTATTTACCTTATCTTTATAATGCACACAGAAGTCATTTATAAGAAAGTTTAAAGTATTTTAAAATTTTTAAATATAGAAAATTATCCTTAATCGGAGATAATTATTTAACTTATGATGTTATTTTAGCCATGGATAACGCTGTAGATAGAGGATTAGATTTATCACCTAATTTGCGTTGTTTGTGATAAAACATTTTCCTTGCCTATGGCTTAATTTTAATGAGGTATTTTGAAAATTAAAATAAGAAATATGCAACGTCATTTCCTAGAAACACGGATAAAGGCTGTTTATAATGATGATGAGGGATTAAAGGTCTCATTACTTCACTTGTTTGATAATTTGATATTTAAAATAACTAAAATGAGTGGGAAACTTAATTGCTAGTGTTAATAAATGAAATGCTAAATTTTTTTTTTGTGAAAGGTTTAGTTTTGTTAACTGAATAAACTTTACGTGAAAAACCTTTTAAGAATTTAAATTGTATTTCCATGCTGATCCAATAAAATAGTAAATCAATTTAATAGCAACATCCCCAACAATAAGATTAGTGTATGTAATCAATTTAAATTAGTACCCCTCGTTAACTTACAACAAATGTGTAAAAATTTCGCTCAAACATCGTTGATATGATAAATATGTTAATTATACAATAACACTTTAACGTAAATTCATTGACCACTTTCTAAGAAAATACAAAGTTTTCAAGGTTCTCTTTAACAAAATAAAAAAGGTTGCTTTTAATTAATAACAAGATGGAGATATAAAAATATTGATATAAATTTAAAAGTAAACCACAATAAAATGATTAACTTATTACATGGCGAACTCAGAAAACATATAATTGTATCAGACAGATATAGAGATTTTTTACACTTAACTTTTACCATCAAGTAATGTCATACATCTTGCTTTCGATTGAATTGAATGTAGGCGTCACAAGTCCGCTTATTGTTGGAGATATAGGCTGTTACGTTTCTTCATCCCAGTAGATACGAGTAACTCGTTCACTACTACTAATAGCGAAGGACTTCTACCTTTACTTATTTGCCTTATGTTTCCTGTAAAAATATTGTGCAAACCGCCCAAAAGGTGCTAAACGGGAAAAAAGGAACAACATTATTTTTCCACGAGGAGCAAAAGCCCATCACGAACAAGCGATTTTTTAAATATGTATTTCTTATAACTTTTAACCTTACAGACTTTAGGTAAATGAGCATTTAGATAAATTTTAAAATGCATTTTAAAAGTAAATTAATACTTCCGTTCAAATTGTTGATTTATTTTCTTCCATGAGTCTCTTAATAATTTATTAAATTGACAAAACTCAATACATTTCAACGCAGGAGCTGATCAAGTAATCAGAGGAAAAATTCTATAATATAGCAATTGCTTGAAAATTAATTAAATTGAATATTTAAGAAATATTTTTGTCTAAAAGATGTTACAATATTTAAACAAGTTATTTTAGGTTATATTTGGAATGACGATGAATTACATAGTTTTGCTGTAAAAACCAATGCAACAAAGTTAATGTATTTGAGGGCGAATATCGTCAATCACAAGTCACAATGGTTCAAATCCCAAAATAAGCATTTCTTTCGTGATTGATGTTGTTATATTATTATGGTAGCTTAGAATAATCATTTCGTTTCAAAAAATATTCGTTTTTAATTCAATTTCTGTAAAACCAATTTTCATTTGTTTAAAACAATTAAAACGTTGACGCTGAAAGTTAAAGTAATGTCCACCAAATGAACAGTGCCTAATTTGGAAGCGCCGTTAAATCTTGCTTTTGTACCAAGGTGCTTAATTTAAACGATTATAGTTATAAACTCAGTCGGAGAATGCCTCTGCCGAATTTCAAATATCTTTATTTGGGATTCAAGTATCATGTGTATAAAATAACTGACAAACTAAAGAAATAGAGCCTATCTCGCCTGTGAAAACGTTCCATTTTTAACGTTATATTCTAGCACTTCTAGTGACAATATTGTTAGTAAGATTGATGGGATCTTTTAAAAAATGTTTAAAATATTTTAATTTTCTATTAAACTTACACAAATCTATAATACCTATAGAAGTACCCATTTTGACTTCTAATTGATATCTCGAGCCGCCTGACTTGAAATTTGGATGAATATTTCTTTACCAAGTAGAAATAAACTTTGAATGGGTTTGAAATTCCACCACCAAGGGGATTGCAGGGCTGCCACGCGCATGTTGACAACTAATTGCGAATAATTTAATAATAAATTAATATCAACCATAATTTACGGATTTTTCGCGTCAGTTATATATATATTTATTCCGCCTCTCGGGATAATATTAATGAGATAACTGACTGCAATTGGTGTTTTGGATTTCGATTTGATAACTGACTTTATTTTGTGATGAAACCATTAGTTCTATGTTTTCTTTTCAGAGATATGTGCCCGTCTATTAAACATTATAATCTTATCTATAAATTATAGTCATTGATACATTTATATACTGGAAAAGTCTTGTATATATTCTAAAAGATCAAAATATTTTTTAATAAAATCTATTTGTCTTTATAAGATGTATTTACTTTGTTGCTTAGAAAATGCCTCATAATATTTTTTTTATTTTGTTCATATGAAATGTTTATTTCACGATCCATCAGACCTATAAAATGTCATTCAGCTAATTAGTAAACCAAATTTATAAAACTATTAAGGTATGATGGAGGCAACAACCCTTTGATCATAAAACTTCTCTTATTTCTTCTAATACCATTTAACTTAACTGTAACACGCCAGAGTAAAATCAATATAACATTCAGAGTAAATTTCAAAGTAAAAGCTTATTACTAACGCCCATGTCCCTACTCATAGTCAGTATAATTTATTGACCTTCCATCCTCTAACACAGAGATAGACTTCTTTAATTTTTTGGTATTCAAATTATAATTATTTACAAAAAATTTATAAGAAAACCAGATTTTTCCTGGACAGTTGATCCCTTTTTAAAGTCCAAGTAAAATATGGGAATGATTTTGTTCATTTCAGAATCATGTTGTTTATTTCAGAGACCTTTCCGAAAACGTATACCCTCAAAATATCCCATACTTAAAGCGAAAGCGTTTTGCTATTCCTCCAGATAGATCTTTTCATAATTGCTTTTTATTTAAAAGCTTTTTTGTGCTTTTATTTAAATAATATAATATCTAATGTAAATTTTATATCCTAAAAACATCACCCCGTGTAATTTAAAAGGGTTGACATAACTTAAAAACCTCACCTAACTGAAAATTATCTTAGCAAACTTTGTGAAAATAATATGTCTATTGTCCAATTTAGAGATAAAATTAAAAACTGAAACTGATTTGAACTGCCTCGAAGCCTAGAGATATGGGCGTGCTTTAGAAACCGAGGTCGGTTGAATCCTGGGACGCAACAAATTTTCATTGTTGTTTCTAGTTGGTTAGAAATGATCACCCAATTGTTCTGAAAATAAGATGATCCAGGTCGGATGGGCATGTAAAGTCGGTCCACCCACCAACCCATTGGACCAGCGTGGTGATACGGTCCAAACCCTAATGGATAGGGGTTATAGGAGGCCTATTTCAGCAGTGGACTAACAAAGGCTGATGATGTGTGTGTGATGTGAAACTGATTTTTACACAAACAGTGACCAAATTTATACAACTGTAACACTTTATTAGTAATGAAATACCAAGTTTTGAAATTTTGACAGACTTGCCAAAATAAGGAGATACCAACCTGAGCGCATGTTTTTTTCTCTGTTTTTCGTTTCTCCGGCTCCTAGTGCCCGTTTTTGTTCATTCTTTAAATTATAAATATTATTTTCATTGGTCCTAGTTTTTAATAATTGTAATTAGTAGTTTAATAGATATTTGAAAAAAAATTACGGCCTTTAAAATTAAAAACCCAGGTGCTTAAATTACGACCCTGTCAAAACCGTAAAAGATAGATATAAAGAATATATTTTACATAATTGTACTACTGAAATTGGTTCACAATAAAGTCCGCTATAGCATGATCTTTGTTTTAAGATTAACCACAAAGCATTTTAGGTTAAATTTTAAAAAAATTGAATTAGCAAAAGTTATTTCAGATCAAAATTTTTCACAAAATTTACCACCGTATTTATCTTAGCAACGTTATAAAAAAACATTCATAAAACGACATTTTGATGAAATAAAACCAAAGTTATTAGATTTTAAAATGCGGTCAGATAACGCAACGCATTTCAAGGAGAGACGTTTAAAGTGGCTCAAATTTTTGTAAAATTTACTTGTTACTTGTAAATTTCATGTCAGGTAATTTACGCCTGCCACGGGTCATATATCTAAAATTCGATATCTTTATGATAACTTTTTTTATATTCTGCAAAGCAAAAAGTGGTAGTAGTGTACATACACAAATCGGTGTTGAATTTAACAAATTAATTTGTAAATGGATCGAAAACACATTATACATTAGGGTTTCCGAATAATTCAGCAGAATACTAAATGTTTTGTTTAATTTTTATGAATAAAGCAAAATGTTGTTTATTATATATATATTTTGTGAATTTAAGCACTGTTCTGTTTTATTCTTCCTATGGTTCTTATGGTTTACTTCTGTACTTACTATACGTTGCCAACATCACTCTTAAGGCCAAAGTTAGCTTTGAGACTTGGATATATTCTGGATATTTATATTTTGTGTTATTTATTTTTAATATAAATTTCATTTAATTGTAAAAGGTGTCGAAAAATTAAAAACATTTTAAAATAAAATTTTAAAACCCTCTCGAATCAACAAACTCGTACTGAATTTTCAGGTAGAGGGTCGAGAAGATGATTCGAGAACAAGAACAGATGTTCGTAGAAGAGGCTATTCGATAAGGTGTTGTCGATCTTTTCCTTTTTTTATAAGGCTTTTTTAAATGAACGAGTGATGATGAGTGGGCTATTGACATGGAGGGTGTTCTTTATTGTTTTATTATTCTTTACCAAGTACGGTTTGTGAAAAAGGCAGTATCCTAAAGACCTAGGAATTGGGAATGGCTATAAGCCCATTCCTTATTATTATTAGACAGGATTACCTTTGATTAGCGCTATACCTGAAACCCACAGATTTGGATCATCCTATTTTAAATGTCTTACATGTCAATAAAATATATCTAGGGTACATTTTTATAACAGTTTTCATTTATGCGAAGAAATTATCGAAAGTTAATCATATCTTAAAAGTGTGAATATTCTAAGCTCAAACGTAATACACTTATGTATTTCTAAATGAGCTCATCTTGGTGGAAATTTGTAGGCTATAATTATTAATCTGTTAAGAACAAGACTTTGTTGAAATGATGAAGGGCGTAAATTTATTTAGAATATGTAAGAAAATTTAGTTATGGCTTATCAAATAAAAAAGCGCCGTTTATTTGATAAATATGAAAATGATTTTTAAAACGTACTAAATATAAAAAGAAATTGCTTCCGGCTGTTAAAACATATTAATCGAATATATTTTCAGTCGTTTTCTAGGCTAACAAGAATATCTTGAGAAATGTTTAAATGTTTTCTATATTTTTCTATTTCACAAAAACCAACTTACGTAAATGAAATAAGGTTAAACTGTTTATGTTTCCGACGGATTTTTATTCAACGGTATTACGAGCTAACCATATCATAAAACAGTTTTTACTTTAGTGAGTTTTATCAAAATATTTTTTACTTTTGTTAGAGAGCATCCGGTCATGTGGAATCAGGCTTTGAGAGTAAAAAGGCACAGTGAACTTGCAAAGGCACACACTTGTGCTCTATAATAACCAATGTAGCCGTATCTTTATACCAACATTATGATGACCTTACAGTAGTAACGTGAAATATTAAGGGCAAAATGGTTTGACTGATTATTACAGACTTATCTCCGTGGATCTTACAATAGATAACGTACATACCTACCATACACTTCTAGTCCCTAACATGTGAAAAGGTGTTCAAAGTTTTCCTTTTGTATAATAAAATATTTGTTGTGTCTTGTCAAGGTTTATTTCGAGCTTTGTTGCGATTTATGCGATAGAAAGTCGAAGAACGAAGAGAACATGCTAAACTTTATTCCTCGTACTTATCCACGCGTAGTGTTGTTTGAAATAATTTTATTACCTTATTATTATATATACCTTTACTATTTATTCTTTTGACAAAAAGGCATTGGTTAACATTTTGCTTCCGTTGAACCTGTTTGCCTTTTTAATATAGAATTATTTGTATTGAGATTTTATATTTTTCAATTATTTTTATAAGAAACCCTTTACAACAAGCTAATCTGCCATTTTATAAACTCTAACCAATTAATTATTAATTAGAGTAGGTCTTTTGCATCTTGAAACTATTTGTAATCAGTAATTCAAACTAATAAAAATATTACAAAATTTGTTGTTATGAACACGCCTAAACCGATTTTGTGTAAGTTGCAATATGAAATAGAGATCAACAACACCATGCGAAGTCGCCTTCTGTCACATGTCATGCATTAGCGGTATGGCCCGAGTTGCGGAGGATAGGAGAGCGGCTTTCGGATTAAGCGAACGTCCTATCCCTGACCTTCTTAATAGAGGATGGCAGCACGCCACCACCTTCGTCCCCAATTAACCGCATCGTCCAGACGCAGGCAGTTCAGCCGCTTAGAACAGCCCCTCGACAGCCAGCCAGGTTCCTCTTACCTCCCTCGTGAGACTGACTGAGCAGACGGCAGGTACTGAGCCCCACCGCTATTCAGACTAGTAGTACAGTTAGATAAGTCAAACTTCAAGCCGAGGTTAATCGATGAATCTAAATAAGACCAAGCTCCAAAAGCCACATATCCTTTTATCCAATATCCTCAAATCCAGGAGCTAAGTTCTTGAATAATGTGTGCATTAATAACCTACAGAAATGGATAATATGACATGAAACTAATGGACAATAAGACATGGTCTTTCACCACCGGTCGTAAGGAGGAGGCAAGTTTCATCCAAGTCGCTCAGCGGCTACGGGGGCTAGGCTCGTATTTATCTCCGTGCCATACGTTAGGTCTGCATAGCCTATATAGGGCCTAGGCTATGGCCTCAGCAGTGGGTAACGGACTGAAAACACGATAACGACGATATTTTTACATCATTTTGTCCATTTTATACATAAAAAAATCTGGTATTGAGATAAGATAAAGTATAATGATCCCAGTCAACACAACATCTAGACTAGACAACATCTAGACTAAAAGTATTACCTATCTTCAATATTAAGGGAAATATTTCTTTTAATCAAATGTTAATATAAACTTTTTCTAATACCGCAATACAAGACTAGTTAATAAAAAATGTTAATAAACTTGGGATGACAGACATATATTTCTTAAACAAGAAGAGAATTATTAAAATCGGTTCAGATGAGAATCGAGATTAAATTAAATAAAACAACCGTTCTGAAATTAGTCCTTCTGTTCAGAAGTATCCAATACTTTTTGTTTGTTTTTAATCATGCAGTGCCCACTTTAAAAGTAATTTTTGGTATTGTTAGTAGTAGATATACCGGAGGTAGATAGATTTCAATGAAAGAAAGTACAAAAATAAAGTATTTCTAAACGACATAATACTTACACGAGTGTTGTTAATGTAAGTTAGTTTTATAATATTAAATAAACAAGAAAGGACAAAAATAAGCGTGTTGTGTGCCACATACATACAACACACAAGCCAATGACTTTTTATTTGTCGATCTTTTTTTGTTATCTTCGTAATGTGAAATTGTTTTAGTATTGTTTGTTCGTGCGGAGTTGTTACATAAGGCGTTATTATTATTAAATCCATTTTTTTTTTTTTCAATGAGTAAACAATCGTTGTTGTATTCATGATGTTGCTTTTTACGAAAATTGGCTCGTATGGTTTGTTTCGGAAAATTCATATCAATACGTTGAGTATGCAGAATTTCTTCTGTTTTTTTATATGGCAATAATTTTATTTTTCTATTGAAATTGGTTATTTATGTCTTATAAATATTTTAAATATTATAATATAGCAATATTTACTCTTCCAAATTTTATTTATATACGTTCGTTTAATTTATTTATATACATTCTGTTTTTCATTGTAAAAATCTATATAAATACTTATCACAATGTTATTACGAATACTACTAGTAGAAAATAACATTTTCTCAAATACGGAGGCTTTACAAGCGAAACAACAAGACTAATAAAAGTATATTAAAACATTGCCTAATTGAGAACCTTTGTTGAATATCGGTCAAAATGTAAGACCTATTACAATTGTTTTAAAATTTTCGAATTCAGTCCGTCTCCGACTATTGACCCTAAGAAGAGATTGAATCGTCAGGTCATTTGGAATTATTAAAACGGATTCGAACTGTATTATTTATCGTTTAGCCGTGTAAGAAAATATCGTTATATATTATACATTAATTTTTGTTTAATTATAAAACAACTAGGTGGTACCATGACTTCTGGAAGTATATATAAACATATAATGGAATAGACCTATTTAACCATTTTTTCAAAAAAGAACCATGTCCTTTTTTGAGTCCATTCTACGTATTTTCCAAATATCATTAAAATGGTTCCGTGATTAAACAGTAAAGATGACAAAGGACTGAGTTACTTACATTAATAATATTGGTATGGATAATCAATTACCACTTTCTAAGGTTTAAATTTAAAACAAATTTCGTCCTATTTGAGGCGTTTTAAGATCGTTATTGAAATATGTTATTGCTTTAAAACGTCTCAAAATTTAAGTTTAAACAAAAAATTAAAGCGAAAATGGATTTTATACAATAAGACTTGTTCGGGCAATGTAATAAAGTTTGTTGATTATATGAAATTTATCCAAGTTAATGGAAAAATTAGCTCGTATTAATTTAATATCTTGAATCAGGACAGGGGTTTAAAATGTTAAAAAAACATTACTCAACTTTTATTTTGAAGTTCATACTTAAAAGTCTATTCGTAATTGAGAAACCAAACTTCTTGCAATAGTAAAAAAGTAAAAAACGTTTTTTCCAATTGTGTTAACCAAAAAGTGTACCGTCTAATGAATTTTGGACTTTTTCGGTATTTCCATCTAGGGAGCTATGTCCAGCAGTGGACTATCATAGCTGATGATGATGATTGCATTAAGAAAATTGTAATTAAATATCATTAAATGTTCTTTTGTTGTTAGATAGTGATACGCATTAAGTCGACCTTGAAAATAAACTCAAATAAGTTAAATGAAAGCCTGAGAACTTAACATGTTAATAGTAGTATGTAATAAAAAAAAAAAAAAAAAAAAAAAGAAAATATGGCAAAGTATTCGTTTAAAGCTCAATTTATACCCTGGATATCATGGGTTTCGAGTCGAAACATGCCGAAAATCAACTCTTTGTCAGTATTTGATGTTTAGCCTGCCTTATTGATCTGAAAAGTCATGCATCATAGCCTGTCCTTTTTCCTGAGAACATTTGTATGTACGGAAGCAATTCCGCTTTGGGAAGAGGGCGGTCGACATCCGACCAGAATATACCTGTTTGCGTGCCATGTCAGGTGTTATCAAAAACCCAATGTCCAGCAGTGGATTTATAAGGTTATTATGATAATGACATCCCTAAGAAAATGTTTTTAATAGCCGATTATAACTGCTCAACGAGTTAGGCTACAATTGATGTAAATCGATACATAGTTTAAAACTAATTGTATTCTTGAAATGACCAAAATTATAAAAGCAAATTTGTTCAATATTTCTTTAATATAACCTTACTATTACTCAAAATAATAATAACATGTACTTTGCTCTGTATTTGTAAATATGTACAAAGAAAATAACAACTTACAACCAACTAAAACAAAGCGTTACACAAAAAAAAATATTTGTGGTGAAACATCTTAATAACATGCATTCCCAAAAAGTTTTGTATTAAAGTAATTATGATATTTATCCTTTGATCATGAGTTAAGATCATGATCATATAATAAAAAAAAATTCTTCTAATGAAACAACCTGAAAATGAAAACCTTTTACCTCTACAACATACTAATTTATGAAGACGATTAGGAATTACCTTGTTAGTTCACCGAATCAGCAGGTTCAATGTGGATCAGACCGACTTCATAGAAAATTGTCGTAAAGCACATGTGATTATGGGTGAGTGGAGGAAGCCGAAACCTTAACAAACGTCCTCTCATCGTATACGAGTGGAAATTTAAGATAGAGACAGAGACCTATGAGTTTCCTTAGCATCTGGCGTGAGCATTCAGACTGCCTTGTGTTCTTAAGAAAGGGAAACCTATCACATCTTAATGCAAGAGGAACTAAACATATGCAAATCGACGAATCCTTTAGGCTAACTGTTAATATTCACAACACGAGGTGACGAAAGGAGAACGATCGGATAGAGGAGGTAGTTGGTAAGTAAGTCATCTTTTGTTTACTTTTAAATATCATTAAAGTCTCTTTTGTTGGGATGAACATTTAACTAATTTACCAATTTCGTGTAAAAATCCATTTTCTTAATAATAAAAAAAAAAAAAAAAACGTTAGAAAATGTTTTTCATAAAACTTACTTAAAGTTATACTGGTTTGTAGTTTACCGTAATTGCTGGAAAAAAAACCACGGAAACATAAATTTTGCCGTTTAAACGTAATCTTATTTTTATGGGTCCGTTTTCAAATGGAAAAATGCTTTTAAGAAAAAATATTTAAACTATGGAATGCTTTGTATCCTTTTAGTCGGAAGGAATTTTCCAACAACCCGGCAAAAAAGCAGATCTCTGCACTATATATTTTTCTTATGTTTTTTTGACTGTAAAAAAAAATTAACGAAAAGGCCCTATTATTAATTAACAACCACACCTGTCCGCTGTTATTTCATCATTTGTCATCACCAACAGACTATGTAATCCGTTGGACAGATGTAGCCCCTCCCCAAAAACTTGGTCCGAATATCGAACGACCCACCAGTTAATGTGGAATTATTATAACAAAGCCTTTAATAAAACTTTAAATAATTTTATATAAAATGAAGGTCACGTTAATTGGAAATTAAATAAAAAAACGGGTGGCAATTAACACTGACCTGCAAACCTTGAAGGCAAGAACAAGACCAATCTGGGAAAACCCAGTCTTGCAACCACAGGCTATTTCCTCAATTTAGTAATTATTATAACCAGTAGGTAAACATAGGAATTCTATGAGATAAAAAACTGTAACAAAAATAAAAAAACTGGACCCATGCCATTACAATAATTACCATAAACATACTTTATATAAAAGATCCATTAAAATCAAAAGACAAAATTTAAACATTATTAAGAACAGGGGTTGGTTAACCTTTTTAATTATGGGCCGAGGCCAGATAAGGCTCAAACTTTTGACCTGACATTTTGGGGAAACAACTTAAACCAAGAACTTGCCTCCAAAAGAATAAACTTTATGAAGAATTTTAAAAGTTCAAATTCACTGAACTAATCTCTGGAATTCCAAGAAAAAAAATAAAACTGTGGGACGTAAGACCTTTGGAACTTAGGAACTTTATGAGGCAATTGATCTCTGGGCGTAAATCGGATCTTATCTTCATGGTTTAAGTTATAGACGAGTACCTGAGAATACCTAGAGCTGCCAGCTCCGGGCATTAATTACTCAACCGGCAACCGAGAATTGGAAAAAAAACAAAATTGGATTTAAAAACCAATTTAATTAATTAATTAGAAATTAACTTATAAGTGGTGAAACCCCTTAAAGTCGGAAATGGGAATAACAAAAACTTATGCCCTTAATAAAATTTCTAAATCGGGCGTTTTGGCGATTGACGTAAATCGGTTCAGGTGGCACCAAAAGGAAAATGCCGCATCGGCGTGTTCCCTGATTGACGTCAATGGTGTCGCCCTTCAGACAAAAAACCAGGAATTGCCCGTCGGCATGCCCTTGGGGTCCTTTCCAGCTGAGAAGCAAGACAGGAGAACCAGGTCAACTTTATCCACAGGCCGTGGTTTTTCTCCCAATACCCTGGAAACTTAAGTAAATAATTAGATTGGGTAAAATTAGAAAAACAGAAAATAGGTTAAAAATGAGTCAACCGTGGTTAAATTAATTTTTGGGTCAAAAGAATTTATTTTAAAAAAACAGTACCCAATGAAAAGCTTGTTTGGCCTTTGTTGGTTTTATTTGATTTGTATAAAATTTCATTTTTTGGGAAAAATTGAAAAATCAATTAAAACTCTTTTTAAATTTCATTTTTCCTTCTGGTTTGGGGGTTTTGGTTTTTTCCTTTTTTAAATGGGCCTTTCCCTATGGAAAACAGCATATAGCTCAGTTCCCGATTACCATGTGGCAGTTGATTTTTTTCGAATTGTTTAAAATTTTCAGACACATAATTAAATGATTTTTCCTTTACTTAAGGCTCTGTTAACTCCAACTCCACAAAAAACTTTTAATAAATGGCAATTGTTAATAGGTAATTAAAGATTTTAAAATTTTTTCTGCAAAAGACCAAGGAAACCAGTGTATTTCCAACCAAAATGGCAAGTTCCGTCTTTGTACTTGCATTTGGGCAACACTAGTTTTATGTAATAGGTTGTTATTAACATATGATTTCTAAGAATAAAGGGAAACCATTTCAATTGAAGGAAAAAATTATTGGAACGTGTATAATTAATTAATCTATTACTTAAAACACAAAGTTATATATCCTTTTTGCATTTATTATAAAAATTTTAATATAATAAAAGATTAAAACTTCCATTTTAAACATTTAATTATATACGGTTATGTTAAAATAGTGGTAGTGGCAGTAACATGACTTACGTCAACAAAGATGACGGCCTCTTTTCTTCAGGCGTTTGGTAACCAATTAAAATCTTAATCTATATTAAAATTACAAATAAACTGTTTGCTATTTAAAATTCCTCCAAACCTAAAGTGGTAAGTGTAAAAGGCTTCAGAAACCGGAAGGTGGGTTCGAATCCTGCGGGTCTCAAAAAATTTTCCGGTAAAATTTAAATTGTTTTTCCTAGTTGGGAAGCCCAATTTGGATGATCCCGGATTGTGTGGAAAGAAAAGATGATCCATCGTTGGATGAGCAGGTAAAAATAGGTCCCTTCCAACCCATTAGACCAGCGTGATGGGTCTGTCCATTCCCCAAGGAGAAAGGGGGCCTATGTCCAGAAATTACCACATAGGGATAATTGGACGGTTTTGCAATAGGGTAATTTATTTTATTTTTGGAATTTTAATATATTTCCGGCACACCCAACCTTAAGATAGAAATTTTGTAAAATCTTTAAAATTTCCAAAGGCATATTCCTTTTTAAAAATTTTGCCAGAAAAGTAATCAGTAGGCAATGTCCCGAACGTTTGCAAACCCTTTTATGTATGCGAGGTAATTCCAACTAAAAATGTAAAAGAGGAAATAACGACGAATTTTTTAAGGTTAACCGTCTTTCTTATTTATTCAAAAGGTATTGGCAATTTAAAGATGGTTTAACTGTGGAACAAAGGATTTTAATTATTTAAAAGAAAACATAGAACCTTTTATGCCTTTTAACATTAACAATTAGTAACCGAAAATGGGAAAAATTTTATTAATTAAGTTTAATAAATCAATTAGGAACCATCAAAAGGCTTGTTGGTGTGGCAATTTTCCAAATTGGATAAAAATAGTGTTTTTCAAAATAAACAACAGATATAATTTCAAAGATTTTTTCTTCCTAATGGAAATTTGGGGACTGAAAAATAAATATTTTATAAAAATATTTACTGAAGAAATTGCAAGGTATATATTATGATAAAACAAATTTTGAAGGGTCCTATTCATTTGCCTTATATTCTTTATAGCTAAAGCGGAAAAAAATTTTTTCATAACCCAAAAGAATTTTAACATATTGGAAAAACAGTCCTAGCTGGCGTGTCTTTTCTTTCTGATAAACCTCAAATACCACAGCCGGGTTGTCCGCAGTTTACCTACTTTCTACTACTAATCGATAGAATTACTTCTAAGGTTTGGGGTTATTTAATGTTTCAATTTTTAAATGTAAATTAAATTGATGTTTTTGGAGGAATTTAGAAAAATGAAATTACCACCGGGCGCTTTTTCCAAAACCTGCCAAACCCTTGAAAATAACAAAGCAATGTATTTGAAATATTCTTTTTTTTGGTTCAAAGGTCTTCAATGGCTTTAAATTTATTCGTGAAGGTTAATTTGGTTGCCTATAATATTTTTTAAGAATTGATGTATCTAATAGGCAATTTAAAACTAAGGTCGGATAAAGTATTACCTTAGTTTTTTTTATTTTTTAATAATCTTCCTTTTTAAAAAACAAAGTTTTAACTGGGGAAGTCCAAAATAAAATAAATTACCATTGCAATTAAACGGTATCCAAACCCATTTGTGGGCCACATTAATTGATCCAGGGTAGCAGCACATTAATCAACAAGGACTAAATTTCCCTGGCATTTCCGGCACAAATTAATATTAAAATAGGTGCCTTCCTATTATAACCCGGTTATAAATGGGAAGACGACTCCAGGTAAATTTGGGAAAAAATTAAATTTAAAACCTTTTTTATTTTGGAACCCTATGGGATACCCTATGAATTGGCTTTTCTTGGAAATAATTGGATAAAAACCCTTTAATAAAAAAAAAGAAAGGGACAAAACTTCAAATACAATGTTTCAAATGGGAAAAATTCTATGTTGAGAACCTATAATCTTTGTGGGGGTCTGGAAGAACCTTGGTTTCCAAGTGGTAAATAAAACCCCTCTTCGGTCCTTCTTGACGCCTTAAAATGGGATCACGGAAACCTTTTCAATATTCTCCCGACCCAGCAGGCTTCACCAAGAATTGTTTCCGTCTCAGCCCTCGGGCCAACCAACCCTTCCTAAAGCGCGTGGGAAGTGGTTGTTTTGTCCCCTTCCGCCGCCCCTTCTGGGCCATCAAAGTACTTCTGGCCGCCCGGGCAGCCGCCCCACGGGCCCGCCGGATTACTTTAGCCTCTGGAACACATTTGGTACTGAGCCCCACCTAAACGAAATACGCAAAAGACCTGTTCAAAGGCCCAACCCAAACCAACCCCGTAAAAAGTATGTTACCCGAATTCCTTTAAAAAATGTTTTATAACTAATTGAAAAATTAACAACCCAAAACATCCAAAACAGGTCCAGCTTTGGGAATTAGTTTAGGGTCATAAATCACCAGAAATTTAACAGGTTATTATTTAAAATTTGAAGGTTTTAAAAATTCAATGTTAACCTGAATGATTGTTAAAAGAAATAGTTATTTCAAGGCCCGAAAGCCAAAATAAATTATTTGGTTTTAGGTTTATTTTACATTTTTTAATTCGCGTTTCCAGCACCCAACACGGCCGGGTTCACCGGGAAAATAATGGCCCAGCGTTTGGCCGGTTGAAGGGGTTTTAATTTAATTTTTAATTTTATTAATTATTTTAACCTCCCGATTTAATAAAAAGAACTGATTTTTACTTTGAGCAGGGTAATTTGGGTTTAAATTTTAATTTTTATTAGGGATCCCCTGGTAAAACCAACCATCTTCTCTATTGAAATTTGGATGTTTTTTAATCTCAATAGCCTCACGGATCATCCTTGGTAGGAATCGTGTTCTTTAGCGAGTTGTGGTCGATCAAATCTGATGTAATGGTTTGGGTGATTTAACGTATGGTCACACTGCCGACTTGTTGGGTCTTCTATGTTAATGTCAGCTATATGTTCCTTCACAGGGTTCTTATTGCTCCTTTGTTTGTCCAATGTAAGAGGCCGCAGTCACAATCTAGCTTGTACACTCCTGGGTCTTGGAGAATATTGCACTTGACAGGTGGTAGGAATTGACCAATCTTCTTCAGCGGCTAGAAATAAGTTTTGATTGACCCGCCTCAAATGTAGCCAATCTTGTCAGTTACGCCTCTCACAAAGGTAGAACAGCAGGTACTCGCTCCACTGTGGCTGCCTTCACTCGTCACCTGTACGCTGACGTGGCCAGCGAGCTTGTTGTCTCGCAGTGCCTTAACATGGTGTAGCTCAGCCGCCAGGCGTTCATCATCCTGAATCCCTCGTGCTCTCTGAAAAGATTTGCCCCGTAGCTTAACTGGGATGGATGGTGGTGTGTGGTACCATTTAAATATTTATTTGTATGGGTTGGTTTCCTATACAAGTATGGCTCAAAGTGTTATTAGGATTGCGAATAATTAAAACATCAAGAAAAGCTAAAATTATTATTTCTAACTCCATAGTAAACTGTATTTAGAATTAATGGAGTTAAGGTGGTTTAAAATGCATTAATTTTATCATATGGTAAGATGGTAAATGTATCATCCACATAGGCTTATAAAATCTTGGATGAATAGGGAGCAGTAGTAGGCCTTCTCCTCAAAGTCTTCCATAAAATGTCAGCAACAATAGGGAGACACAGGCAACCATCCTTCACCATCCATCTGCATGTAGAACTCATCTTTCCATAATAAGTAGCCAGATGTTAGGCAATGTTTTAGTAAAATGCATATTCTATTGAGATGTTTTTCCTCTAACTTTCTTGTTACAATATTGATGCAATCTTCTATGGTATAGATGTAAGCAAAGATTGAACATCAAAACTAACCATAGTTTCATTGTCAGCAAAGATGTAGATGTTTTACCTCGCTAACAAAATGGTATGAATCCTTTGTAAACGCGCTTGTTTGTCCTCTGAGTGGTGAGAGGATTTTCACTAAATGTTGAGCCAATTTATAAGTAGGTGAGTCAATTTGGCTAACAATAGGGCGCAATGGAGCATTCAATTTGTGTATTTTAGCAACCCATACAATTTTGGGGCTTGGGACAGGTATTATCAATTTTACGTCAAGATTAAGTTTTCAGGTGCTTTTAATAAGATCGCTAGTTAATTTGAGCGTTTTCTGGTAGGGTCAGTTTTGACCTTCCTATAAGTGGTTTCATCCGATAACAGTTGTTCTAATCGGATGAAATATATCGAGATCTTGCTGACAATGAAACTATGAGTTGTTTTGATGTTCAATCTTTGTTTACATCTATACCTATAGAAGTTGCATCAATATTGTAACAAGAAAGTTAGAGAAAATAACATCTCAATAGAATATGCATTTTACTAAAACATTGCTAACATCTGGCTGACTTATGGAAAGATGGTTCTACATGCAGATGGATGGTGTACGATGGGTTGCCCGGTGTCTCCCATTGTTGCTGCATTTTATGGAGACTTTGAGAGAAGGCCCTACTCACTGCTCCCATTCATCCAAGATTTTATAAGCCTATGTGGATGATACATTTACCATCTTACCATATGATAAATTAATGCGTTTTTAAACCACTTAACTCCGTATTCAAAAGTACAGTTTTACTGGAGTTAGAAATAATAATTCTTTAGCTTTTCTTGATGTTTAATTATTGCAATCCTAATAATTTGAGCCATCTGTGATAGAACCAACCCATGCAAATAAATATTTAAATGGCAATTCACACCACCATCCATCCCATTAGCTACCGTGGGCAAATCTTGTTTCGGAAGCACGGGGATCTGTGGGTGAACGCCTGGCGGCTGAGCTCACCATGTTAAGCAAGTACTGCAGACACAAGAACGCTGCGCCACGTCAGTCACGGTGACAGTGAAAGGCAGCCCGTGGAGCAGTACCTTCTCCACCTTTGTGGGAGGCGTAACTGACAAGATTGGCTACAATTTGAGGCGGGCTTCAATAAAACTTATTTCAAGCCGCTGAAGAAGATTGGTCAATTCCTACCACCTGTCAAGTGCAATATTCCTCTCCAAGACCCAGGAGTGTAGTTAGATTGTGACTGCGGCCTCTTACATTGGACAAACAAAGCGAGCAATAAGAACCCGCAGTGAAGGAACATATAGCTGACATTAAACATAGAAGACCCAACAAGTCGGCAGTGTGTGACCAAGTACGTTAAATCACCCAAACCATTACATCAGATTTGATCGACCACAATCTCGCTAAGAACACCGATTCCTACCAAGGATGATCCGTGAGGCTATTGAGATTAAAAACATCCAAATTTCAATAGAGAAGATGGTTGGTTTACCACCTGCTTGGGATCCCATAATTAATAAATTAAAATTTAAACCCAAGCATGTACACTCACGCTGGTGTAAAGATAAAATCAGTTCTTTTGCATAGGTCGATACAGATTAAAATAATTAATAAAATTAAAATTAAGATTAAACCCTCCAACATAGCAAAAGACATGACATCTCAGTCAACCCTGGACCCCTGGACACTGCGAAGAGATTCGAAACGTAATAAAAAAATAAAATAAACGGATTATTATTAAATAATTTATTAATAAGAAATAGATTAATGAAGGTTAAAAAGATATCTAATGCAAGATTAGATGATTTTTTTCAATTATAGTTATTGAATTATAAACTTAGGTAGATTGAATCTCAAAAATGCTACAGAGTCTAAATTGACATCACAATATAGTCAAAAAGAAGTCGCTTTTACGTCTTGCAAACGGATTTTAATAGTTTTTATCTTTTTAAAACTCAAGGCTGATAATGTTCTATGAAATGTCTAAAATAGCTGATGTTCTAACGAGTAAAATAGGCGATTTTATAGGAAAATTTTTTAAGATTCACCACGTGGACAGGCGTAGCAAGATGTAAAAAATTTAAAGTCGTTATAAAATGTCAATGAATATTAAGGTCTTAAAAAAAATTCTAATTTAATGCCTGATGGCATTAAAAATTTTATTTTCCATGCTCCTAGTTTATTAATATTTTTATTTGTCGGCTTGTTCAATAATTTCATTATTCGCTGTTTGTAGTTCAAGTTAAATGAAAGATTATGCTTTGGATCATTTTGTGAGAAAAATTCTTAGGAGTGACTTTTGTTTGAAGAGTCAATACGACCAAAACCTGCCTAAAATTTACCATTTCTTTATGTAGGATCAGACATTTTTGAAATTCTGGCTGCCGTTAAATTGATTTTCCCAATGATGAAAAGATTACTAGTTGCATTTGCTGCAAGTCATACTGTAGACATGGTTAAATTTCTAAACATTATTTACCACAAAAATGATTAAAAGTTGAATTACGACATGGTTCGTATTTACGACGAGCACGACGAAATTACAAAACAGAAAGAAAAATACTGCATAATAAAAATTAATGATGCAGCCTATTTTACAGCGGTGTACTTTTCAGCTGCTTGTTTCATTTTTGAAGGATTACGTAAAATGCAGGAAGGTAAGTCAATAATTCAAATGAAGATAAATAATTACTTCACTTAATATAGCTTGCATTTTGAAATAAATTAAGAAAAGTTTTAATTACACTACAGTTTACAAAATAAATAATATAGGTGTAAAGAATGAAGCGATTAACAAATCTAACCTTGTTGTAAGTTACCTTAAGAAAACCTACATTAATTAGATAAAAAAATAAGCGTCAGCATTATAAATCATTGACTATACTCATAAATATTTACTGCTAGGACAAATATGGCGACAGTTTGGAAAATAACCAATTGGACTAAATTTGTATATTGTATTTGTATTTGGAAACGGAAGTTAATAAAACGTTATGATTTATGTACATTTTAAATACCTATACCAAAACAATTAAATACTTGTGACAAATAAAAAAAACTGATTTTAATAAAACTCAAATACCTTTATCGAGATTTCAAAAAAATGTAAGGATGATTTATACTTACATCTAAATTTAATACTAGATTTAAAAACGTTTTAAAAGGAAATGTTTCTTTATTTCAGGTTCTAATTTCAGTAACAGTTGTCACTTACATTTCATCATGAAGACAATTCATTCGTCGCTTTTATGTTTAGAATCTATAAGACAATTAGTACTGTTGATTATTAGTATTTCTATAGTTTACACGAGGAATTTACCTGTATAAATAAACTGGTAATGTTGAATTAGCGGCGAAGTATTGATTAAAGGGATGATTAAAGGCCAAAATGCAATGAGTTACTGAGTTTCTCCGCAGGTGTTTATATTGCAATATTTTGATCGAAATGTTAAATAAACTGCGGATAGATATAGATAGACTTTTTATATTTCTTAAAAATCGGTGGTTAGGAGAGTAATCACGTTTTTGTTTAAATTTTAAATAAGATAATGCTTAACGTTTACTCACGTTTCAGGATCCTGAAAGAGATCGATAAGGCATTTGGAATAGTTACGTCACTCCAACTATTTCAAAGCTCTGCTGTATCTAGTGTGGTTTGTGGTAGCAGATAGCTGTAAGATAAGTTAAATTAAAGAAAATAAGCTTAGATATATATTGCATTCAATTTCGTGATTCAATTGTTACTTATTAACAATCCTATGATGAAGAACATCAAATTTTGCACAAACGGTTTCAACTTACTACGAATACTATGGACAAGTTTTCAATTTCTTTTACTGAAATATAATTTGAATCTAATAGTTAAAATATAACTGTAACAATAAACAATAAAAAATTTAACGTAAAAATTTTGTTATGCCTATATTGTTACTGCCGATAACTATGTTATGATTATAGATAACAAATTAATAAATTATTTTTGAAAATTAACAACAACACCTAACAACATAAATGATTATTATTTCTGTGCTCTTAAATATAAATGTTCATTCATTCTATTCTATCTATTCTTTACATAATAAAATTTTATTTGGACCTAAAAAATAATAATAAGAAAGATTAACCAGTTTGAAAATATACAAAAAGAAACGTTTAAAATTATATAATTTGTATATTTAATTACTTAGCGACCCGCGCCTGTAGCGCTGTAAAATATATCTGCAATATTAAGCATGTGTTGTACATTTAAAGCTTCCTGTTCAATTACTCTATCTACTAAAAAAAATCCACGTCGAAATCCGTTGCGTAGTTTGAAAGATTTAAGCATGCACACGGTTATGGGGACAGAGAAAGCGACCTTGTTTTATACTATGAAGTGATTATGAATCTTTAATCAATATTTCTATATGCGATTCACAATGTTTACAGATGTCGGAAGAATTAACTTTTGTGGCAAATCTGAAGATAATATTCTTCGTCGTAGGGCTTTTCCTGTTGCTAGAGTCTTTCTCTGTGACGCTGGTGAAACGTACGAGGTTAGTGGTTATTTTTAAAACTTTTAATACTATAGATAACTTAACTATAAACAACATTCGGCAATACGTAACAAAAATGAGTGAATTAATGTCAAAACTTTTATATTCTCTATCACTGATAAAACCAGTTTCAAAATTAACGTTAGATCTCAAGTCCTATGAATGCGTTTCCTAGCACTTTAAAGGACTTTTAGCAGGAGTTTAGGAGTTTCTTCTAGCGTTTTAAAATTTAAATGAAATTGTTGACTTAGAATAATTTAATCTATATTTGATACTTATAGTATCAAATATAGATAAAATATAGTTTTATATTCAGTATATACAATCCCTTCACCGCGTGAACTCTATTAGTAAACTAAGAAGTGTTGTATTCCTGAATAATACTACAATGTACTAAAGTATTTAGGAACATCAGGTCCTAAAATAATTTTGGGAACCTATTTATAGGCTTGTTAAGCATTGGTTTTTTATTATTTGTAAGAACTTAAAAAAAGAAAAATATATAGTCCTGATGAGTTTCTTTCTCCGGTTCTTCTCAGGTCCAAGGCTTTAATCTCCGAACTGGTGGTAGTTTATTTCACAATTAATAAGAGAGTGTAATGCTTTTACATTAAATAGTGACTTTGACTTTAATGTGTTTTTTAAATTATATTTGTTTATACCATATTGGTCTTATAATATATATTCATAAATGTTTGTGTAACTTAAGGTGTCAAATATATGCTAGATAAGAACCCATCAATACATTCACACAGATACAAAATTTCTTTTATTTTTTATACTTGCTGGCTGCTAGAACAATGCCATCGCGTTAAGTTCCTTGTACAAAATTTGGTGATGTGCGGAAGACTATTAAAATAAATAAAATATACCTACTTACAGATATGATTACTTAATAGACGTAACAAGAAAACATGCAAATAAATATCACGCTTGGAATTGTGTGGAAGCTTTATAAAATACAAATAAAATATTTTTATTTTTCTTTTTATTTTATAAAACCAATATATACTTGTAAACAGTGTGTACCCAAATTAATCATAACTTTGTTGTCATTTACGTTTATAAATTCAATTTCTTAGTATAAGAATATTCGTCGTACATACAAATATATATGTTGTTATAGAAAGTAAAGCATTGAGAGCTTTTAGCCATTATGTACCTCCATTAGCTTGGTCTTAATACATTTTATTAACTACACTTCAACACAGTGTTACGTATAATTATTTTGGCACTTATAAAGCAATTTCGTTCGTTTCGTGGCTAAGTATTATGGATTTTATTGCTGAGTAGGCATGATCGTGTATTGTACTTGGCACTCTTCTATTGTTATTCCTGTAACCGAGTTAATAAAAGAATAACTTTTATCACATTTATGTGTTTAATTTTATTTACTACTTTTTATAAATTAGTTGGTCCTTAAAAATATTATTGTTGTTGGAAGAAAAGGAAATGATTATACGTATTCTACATATTAAATTCAGGAAATTCCTGTGCGTCCAAAGAGCATCTTGAATCGTGATCTGCAGACCATTGTCATCTTGTAGACGAACTCCTTAATTGTGGTGACCCACAAGTAGCTAGATGCAGACGTTTGCACAGGCCCACTGTTAGATATTACTTCAAGTGACAATGTGACAATAGTAAAAGCTACAGAAAAAGGCTACGAAAAGAAAAATTAACTAATTTTAAAATTATAAAAAAATACGGTATATTTTATGCAACTCGTGGTCGTCGTCGTATCGTATTCTTCGTGGATAGACATTTGTTATAATAATAAGTAGTTAAGCGACTATTCAGAATACAATTGAGTAAAACATACTCTTTTGCGATTATTGCCCCCACTTTTTATCTTTCTGATATTTTAGAAGGTATGTTTTAATCAAAATACTGTCAAGGGGATAGTTGAGGCTGTTAAAATTATCAATTTTAACACAATTTTACCTTTGTTTTAATGTGAAATCATCTTTATCATATATATAATATATATATATATATATGTATATATATATACAAGCGCCGCCAGTAAAAACTATAAACATATGACTCGGTGTAATTTATGTTCTTTAACGCTAGTTCATATGGACTAAAAGACCACTGATTTCGAACAAATGCTATTGCAGTAACAAGAAATATAAAAATCATAGAAGGTTGCGTGGGTGTACTATTTGCAAAGCAGACGGCCCAGCAAACGATTGTTTCTGCAGAGTTTAGGCACGACCTATCCTGTGCCTTATTTTTAAAAATTTGTATAGAATAAACGATGCCCTGGCTATGGTCTTAAGAATTTTAGAAAAATATCTTAAATTCTATTTTATCTGTATATTATCTATTATCGTATGTCAATATTATTATCTGTTACCAAGCAGAGTTGAAATACCTTAATTACAGCTTATTAGGCGCAAGGTCTTTCACAAACTAAAACTTTCTCTTTATTTCACTATAGTTGAGTCAGAAATGCCGTGTTTCTGTGAATAGCACTGAGATTTTATAATAGCTACGAGGAGTTGCATTATAGCACTTACAATTGTCATTAACACGCGTAGCACTTAAGAGTCAGAGGGTTTTATAAGTTAGCGAGTTTTTAGCCGGTAAGTTCGCCCGAAATCACGGCATAGGTCGAGTACAGTAAAATAAGCATGAGCTTTTTGCTCATTCTAGAGGTGCCAAAGCTAGTTCCACACTAACTAAGCAAAAATAAGGAAACAAGTTTCCATTGTCTCAATAGCTTTTCATAAAATAAAAAAAAATATGGTAGGTGTCGTTAAATATAATAATTATTTTTTGGTTATTTAAATTTCTAACAGTTTTTTTTAGGTACTAAATGGAAATATAAAATCTTTAAAATTTGGCAGCATGTGATAATTTCGATTTTAGTTAGACAATAATAGGCAGTGCCAATTTTCGGCAATGAATAAACAGTCGCTGTATGCTGATATTAAATCTTTAAAAAAGTTACAGTATATTTTATTACATACTTAAGATGTAATCGCCGTTGACATTTATGCCGTATCCTTCCCAGTTGAGCGTCCTGAACATATCCTCAAGCGCGGCGGAGAACAATTTCGGAGACATGACGTCTCCTTGTCTCACACCGCGGTGCAAGGGGATAGGCTCAGTCTGCTCCCTTTGGACTACGACAGACATAGTGGCGGCGTTGTACAGACATCTCAGCATCTCGAAATATCGCCAATCAATTTGGCACCGCTGTAAGGGATTCGAGGAAAGATCAGGTCTGGATGGAGTCAAAAGCCTTCTCATAGTCCACAAATGCCATGCACAGGGGCTGGTTATACTCATGTGTCTTCTGTATAACCTGCCTCACTGTATGGATGTGGTATATGGTGCTGTAACCCCTTCGAAACCCGGCCTGTTCTCGAGGCTGCGCTTCGTCGAGTTTTCGTGCAAGACGATTCGAGATGACCCTCGAAAACAACTTATAGACATGACTCAGGAGCGATATTGGCCGATAGTTCTTCAAAAGGGTTTTATCACTTTTTTTGAAGAAGAAAAACCAATGAAACCAAACCCCTATGCCATGCCTCAAGAGTTCTCCCGGAGAGAAGGGCAGAGTTAAATAGACGACGGAGTCTCTTCAGCACCGGTTTACCGGCGGCCTTCATAGGCTCCGTCGTAGCTCCGTCCTCTCCCGGGGCTTTTCCATTTTGCCAAGAGCCTCCTCGATTTCGTCAAGGCTGATTTCTGGAAGATCCTCCGACTCATAGCGGTTGTGTGTACATAAAGTTAAATTAAATAAAAACTATCGATGTATTTTAATCGATGTTTTTTATATTGATTATTCCTAATATGGGAATATAACAAAATTATTTTTTTGGTTCTTTCTTTGTGTTTCAGTTGTTGTCTTTATTTACTATTTATTTTTTTTAATTTTAAAAAAATGCTATGATCAGCAGGATAATATGTCAATAAATAGGTATATCGCATATGCGTGCCCGATGAATTTAAGTCTAGGATTTATTTTACATACATGCAGATATATGGAATTGAATGAAAAATAGGTTTCATCAAATAATCATCTCAGTTAATTATCTTTCTATGGTCTCTGTCTAGACATTAGACTGGTATTTTGTTCTAAAAGCGCATATGTTGTGCCATGAAATATTTACGCAGTCTAATTACTGAAAGCATTTAATTAAAATTATAGCTTCATTAATATACTGCATGGAACAATTACATATACCTATAGGCATTTTTTTTAATTTTTAAGAAAATAAGTATTGTATCACCGTCCGCTGCACAGTATGAATAATATAATGCCCTTAGACATTATATTGTTAATATAACTGAAATATATTTAACGGGATATCTGCATATCAGTTAATTGTCTGAACTTTATGACGATATTACTCAAGCTTCAGAGCTAAGTTGAATCGCCAGCTTGATAAAATGGGTGCCAGCGCCAGCTTGATAAATTATACCAAGAAACATAGCTAATTTCACAAACTCTTTTCCATGCGTGACTAATTAACTTTTACTACGCTTTACATCCATTTTTTTTATCTTATACTGCCGATTAACACAGTCGCCAGGCGTTCCGGTCCGTACACCGGACGTCGACAATCCTCAGGAGACATGAACAAATGCCTTACTCACGTGCCTTCACTTTTAGCAAAAAAAAGTCGGCCTCCTAGATTGTGGGAACGGAAGCTTCCCGCGAACTCAACGTTACATCAAGCTTACCGTATACAAGAGTCTAGAAGCGCAACATCCGTGTCACAAAAATTAAGAAAAAAAATAGGTGTGCAAGAAAGAAGGCTTATGGATCATCATAAGATGACTGCCATATTTATTGAGGTTCCCGAACATGTTTGATTGACATCATCAGCCTTTGTTAGTCCACTGCTGGACATAGGCCTCCCCTAATACACCCTATCCATTAGGGGTTTGGACCGTATCCTCCACGCTGGTCCAATGCGGGTTGGTGGGTGGACCGACTTTTTCATGCCCATCGACGCATGGATCATCTTACTTTTCAGACAATTGGATCGTCAGAGTTGCCTAACCAACTAGGAAACAACAATGAAAATTTGTTGCGTCCCCAGGATTCGAACCATGACCTCCGGTTTCTAAAGCACACGCCCATACCACTAGGCTACGGAGGCAGTTTTCATGTTTGATTATTCAGGTCAATTATCTGAGTTCGGTGACTCAAGTACAAAAGTAGAAAGTTAAACGCTCCATTTATGTTAGCGTAATTTTCGCCAGTATAATGCTGTAAGCATTTCAAATCCATAAATCCAAAACAATCCTGAGTACCTGTCTAATCTTTTAATGAAAAATGCATAAATTCTGTTGCGATTGATGAGCGATCCCTATTGAATCCATATCATTTTAAATTGATTACTAAATCGTACCAATTCTTAATAAAATTTTATGTCCATAAGACATTATCCGATAAAAACAAAAAATGGTAAAGTGGTGGATGAATAGAAGAAACGGCTCACTTACTTATACAAAGTTTGTTTTATTGCACGACAATAAAATTCCTTGTCTAAAGTTTAGCGTTACAACGTGTTTATTATTAATTTTAACTTTTGATTATTTATTTCTACAATAAATTATTAAACGATATATATAACTACTAATTGCTAAGACAATATAGGACTTTTAACAAAAATGGTACTGCTTTTTTGGTAGAAGTGATAAAATAAAAAAGCAGGAAATATAGATACAATTTAAACAGACTTACCTTTACTCTTAAATTAATTGCATTTCGTTTTACCACAATAAGCTATCTTGACGAAAATACAAAAACTAAACGTTGTATATAATATAGAAGCATAAAGTAGTAGTATATAATAAAACTGTTATTTCTATCGTGCCTCTAATTTTATTTGCAAATTCACAAAAACACGATTTATTAAAACGATCACGATAAAAAAACATTGGATAGAGATTAGTTTGATACACTAGCTAAAATAAATTTTACCATTTCTGTTGCGATTGTAATTTCCAGTTTGAATATTTTTTGTTTCTTTATATTCTGATGATTTTCTGCAACCATGTGCAAAATCATCAAACATATTCTAAAGAAAGTGTATTTTAATATCTAGCTTATTCATTTTGTTATTGATGTAATATGTAAATGAGTCATTAAATACTTTAGTTTTCAAATAAATTAAAAGTTAATAATGTAAAAAACTAAATGATATCAAAAAATAACTGACTATGTTACCAGCGCGAAAAATGAAAAAATGCGGTAATCAGGTCCTATTTGAACGATCACGTAAACATAATATCTTCCGGTAACATTTTTTAGAGATTTGACCCTGGTCACTTTCCGCATAAATCAGAAAAACGTGACATCCTTGATATGACGGTTCGTTCCGTTCGTAAAAATCATTTGACTGTGCTAAATGATTCAATACAATTACAACTATTTTATATTTTCTTTCGGCATTTTAATCTTACAATTTTTGGCCTTTTGATCTAGTTTATGCATTAAACTAAGTCCGAAGTTAATAGTTTGATAATTTTATAAATGATTAACAAAACTAATAACTAACTAAACTTTGCGTTTAAAACCAACAATATTCATTCTGCGCTTTCTTACTAATCTTTTATACATTTTTTATCTGTGTAAACGGATAACCTAATGATCTAAGTTGTTACATATTTTGCACGGATTAATAAAATATTTATTCTTAGTTTTTAACTGGACCTTGTTCATTTATGAAGCCTGTACATATACAGAATCTAATCGAAAACTTGACGTTGGCGAAATCTATAAGGAAACGCCATCAAGCCAAAGAACTGAACTGAACTGAATAAAATGTTTTCAGCCAAATAGTAAAAATATTATATGGTGAAAATATGGTGGTAACATCCTAATGGTAGAAATATTTAAATACCAATACGAATGGTATTTAAGTATACATAATAAATATAAAATCCAATAGCCCATTCAATCTATACAAATAATTAAAATTAAATTCTAGAAAAAACTATGAAAATGTGATAATATTACCTTAAAGTCAAAGTAAGTATTATTTTATCTTTATCCTTTCAATTTTGTTTTTGTCCTTTAATCAAACTAAATCTCCACAATCTGTTCAATCTGAGACGTAGAAACAAACCGCACATCGGTCTCCCTGGCACAGGTTGTCTTTCCAACAACTCAATATCAATTTGCACTTTACGCAACAATATTTTTCTTATAACTATACACTCCCCGAACAAGTCCTTTGTCGTAGCAGTGGGCTCTGTCCCGACCTACCAGCTGCGGGGAAGCTAGAGGAACCTGGCCGGCCTGTGGTGCAAGGTCGGCCGTGGAGAAACTGCTCTAAGCGGCTGAACAAGCCCCTTTGGATGCCTTTGGAAGTGCAGGGATGGGTTGCAGGAGGTCCGTGGCCACCCTTCATGTCCTCGCACCCAGGAGAAGTCGCGGGTAAGAGGTGTCGGTAGTTCGTAAGCCGCTCTCCTATCCTCCTCAACTCGATGGGGCCCACCGCTGATGTGGTGGGAGGGCCGTGGGAGGAGACATTCGGCATGGTGTCGTCAATCTTCCTCCTTCTGCGGCCGAAATGGAACTAGCGGCGGCCAACATCGGGCCGCCTGGGCTGGGGTCTGTCCCTACGTAGGCTGGGAACTCCTGGCTCCTACTCCACGTCAAAAAAAAAAGCCAAAGTCAATCAATTGTTTCACTATACACTATTTTTGTATTTCCTGAAATATATCTGGATATCCTCCAGCTATATTTGAAGTGCTGTGTGATGGATCCGCTTTCTCAATAGGCTTTAATTTTTTATGCAATGTTCCAGTTATTACGCTAACTTAATAACCGCAACATAGTCATCTTTCACATACTCTTTAGCAGCTGTTTACGCAATGTTAATGATATTACATTTACGATATTCTCCCTTTAAGATTGTTTTAGTGACAACCATTAACATTTCAATACAAATTTATTAAAGGCTTCAATGGTTTAAAAAAAGGTCGGCCAACTAAACATAAAAGTTATTTCAAATACTTTTTATACGAAACAAGCGCAAACCGTCAAATATCTATAAACTGAATTTTAAAAAACGAACGACAAATTCGTTTTTGAACTCGTATTACTCTAGCAATATCGCCATTTTGATCTAAATTGAAGTTCACCAACTATCAGGTGCAGCAAATTCAATATATAGACGCATTTTTTGAAATTTATTCTAAGCTATTTATTTTTTTTAAATAAACAAAAACGAATATAATACATATTTTATACTGTTTTTCTTCAGACTTAATCTTCATATTTTTTGTTATGTCTACATGGATGTTATAAGATTCGTTAATAATCATATGAGTAGGTTACGCCGTGTCAAAAGTTTGAACGTTGATTATTGAAATAAATTTTTTTAGCAATACATGGGATAACATTTTGGAACAAAATATAAACTCGTCCAAGGCGAGCTAAAAACGTCGAGTAGGTCTGTCGTTTCATGCCTTTTTCAAGACAATAATTCATATTATTGTTTTAGTGGCACACCTAGATATAAGTCTTTTGATACCGTCGATTTATTACATATATTGATTGGATGATGTCAGACTAGTATCGAGAAAACTCAATTATGTCTGAAACTCTTGGGACTTATATTCTTATACATAAGCAACTTTTCGTTTTTTCAAAATAGACTATCTCCCTACAAAAGTTTGCTGAAAAAATTTTGGTGGATGGATTTGAGTAATTTTATGTTCGAAAAGTAATGAAGTTGATACTTGAGGTAATAGAAAGGTTTTCTCATCTTAGTTTATTTTTTAAGCCCGTAATTTATCAACAAATTGTACATGTTGATGTTTTATAACAAAAATATACTACGCAATATAAACATGTAACAACGTCTCTCTGAACAAAGGTTGCGTCTGATTTCTGTCACCGAATTTTAAATCTGTAATATCTTTAACTGTATTTATTTTTTAAAATGTCAAAAAGCGATTATACGGTTATGATGCTTTATTGTGGGTCTTGCTTATTTTGTATAAATAAGGAATAAGGTAAAAATTATAACATTTATTGTTACCATATATTAAATACCATTTGCACTACATATTTTAGCCAATTGTATACTGATAATGAACTCCAAGTCGATTTGACTACAGGGCCTATCAGTTTTAGTTATTAGCAACTGCGTAGGAGATATTAAATGCACAAACACGCGCCACTTAAATTCACTCCCTTTACCTTTGCCTTTCATGGTCCGATGGGACGGATAACCGACACAACCGGGAAGAAAGGCAAGACACTTTTATATGTCCCTTCGACGCATGATCATCTTAATTTACAAATAATTGGGATATCAGCATGCGTTGCCTAGGAAACAACCGTCCCCGAACAAGTTCTCCTTTTTCGCTTTGAGGAGGTGGGAAGGGGACATTCAGCGGTGTCATCGATCTCTCCTCCTTTTGCGGACGATGGTAATGCGACGGCCAAACCGAGACTGCCGCTGGGGCTGAGAGTCTTGTCCCAGCGTGGGCTGGGATCTCTTGGCTCCAAGGCCCCTGAGTAATAGATCGGAAAGTCTGTTACTTATGTGAGGGACCGATACGAAAGGCGCGTTGGCCACGACCAGGCCGATAGCCGTAGGGCTGAAATGGGACCTTCTGTGGCTAACATTGGTGGAGTTGCCGACTGCAAAAGTTCCTGTGACCTATCTCTAAAGGAACAACGTGGTGGTTTTAGTAGGCGCAGGTCGGATAACCCTGGTGAAGACAGGTATGCCAGGGCATTTTATAAAAAATAAGATGAACCCACAACTTGCGGTCTAAAAGTGCCTCCACCACTAGGCTCGAGGCAGTCAATGATGTTCAAAGGTCAATTCAATTGTAAACACAGTTTATTTTATAAAATATGTGGTTTTGTTATATTACTTTTCATCATCTCAGCCTGCGATATGCAACACTCATCATCATTGCTTTAAGTTAATCATCAATGTAATATAAGTCTGCCTGATCCTTTTAAAGACGATCTTTAGTTATTACTAATAAAATGAACGCATACAAAACGTTCCTAATAAAATAAAATAGTAAAAGAATAAGTTTTTCCAAATGTTGTCCTTAATTTACCAAAGTACTCAAATGTCATTGTTTTATGGAAGTTTAGTCGAGACAAAACATCAACCATCTGAAATTTTTTCCATTAAAATCTCTTGTTATCTGTAACGATATTATTTATTATCATTAAAGGGAAAAATAAACATTCATCTTCGAATAATTTTTACATTTAAAATAAAAAAGTATATTAATAAATATACCATAATGCCAGTAGTCTACTTATGAAATAATTTATTAATTTACAAATTATTCTTATGTAAACCCCTGTTAACTCCCGCAGAAAAATTATATAATTTGTGTAAATTCTTTAACACAACCATTTTGATCTTGCGGTCGTTATACTCGTTATCCTCTTTGTGGTTCCAATCAGGAGTTACGCTTAATAAAATGCAGTGAACTAAACATTTTTTATATTTTTAGTAACTAATCCTCAAAAATTAGATGACTGCATGACATCAATATTTAAAATTAGTAATAATTCACCTGACAGTATTTAAAAGACATGGATACAATCTAAATGTAACTAATGTAAACAAAATAAACGTACAAATGAATGACGGGCGTCATTCATCTTTATTGTTTATAAAATATCATTGATCAACAGTTTTAATGTGACACGATCGGATAGTACAAAAACAATGTAACCCAAAACCAAATGAGGAGGATTGAGTTGAGTGGGTGTTTGTATTACACTACTTATGTTTTTATTAAATTTGTTACTCTAATACAATCAGAAATTATATTATACAGTTGACTTATAACTATTTTCTATAACTGTTAATCGTTTAAGAAAAATACGTTTTGTAATTACGAAATCGGTAATAATTAACAATATTTTCCCTACGTGGAATACTTCAATTGTGCTATATTATCATCATCATTCTAAGCCAAAACTGGACATTGCTTTCTTGGAGATGAGAAATACGATCCTCCCACCTGCATCCACCCTGCACATTTGCAGGTCGTCACTCCATCTCGTGGGGGTCTTTCCCACTGCGATGGCCAGTCCAGGCTGTCCTCGAATGTCCCCATCGGTTATCGGTTCTGCGAGCTATGAGGCGGCCCATTGGCATTTGCTAACTCTGCAGCTATGTCAGTCACCATCTTCCGTTTCTTATATGCGCATGACGGACCACGTCTCAGCGCCATAGGTAATCCTGGTAACCTACAAAGTTAAAGACCTGGTTTTCAGGCTTTGAGGAATTTGGACGGAGGTATAATAAGCTTCCAGCTGCCCATCTGAGTTGGTTTCGTCTTTTAACCTCTGCGGAAGTTGGACTACCTAACCGGACATTGTCCCAGGTAAATATCGCAGGTCAACAACTCTGGCACAACCCCTCAACAATTACTGACGTTAGCATGACAGAATTTCATAACTTTCGTCTTCCAAATTCATCCTAAGTGTTGGCCACTGTTGGAGGTCATTGAGCATAGCCTTGGTCCTCCAGCGACTCTCCATGATGACTATGTCGTCACAAAAATTAAAACGAAAATATCAATGAAGCATATTAAACTCAAATTACGTCTAAATAACAACATAAAATACAATATCAAATTAAAAACCATAAATCTATCTATATAGATAATGATTATGCCTATATTGCGTGATCAGTAAAAGGTAAGTTAAGGCGATATCACATCTGATTGTTTTAATGCAAACAGGTTGTATTCTGTAGAGAACCAGTGTCAGATATATTATAATCAACAAATGAAAAATATACATACAGTATTATTCCTTCAATAATACACCTTTTTTTAACCGTGGGAAATGCCTACATACCCGTCCCCAGGGGCAGACAGGTTATGTCGGACTTGCAACCAACCCTTAACTTTTTCCTACTTGGCGTCTTAGAGATGGGGTCACAGGAACCTTGGCGTCTTCCAAACCAGTGCTAGCCGTACAGCTCCGTCTCGGCCTTACGGCCATCTGCCTCCCACTGGGCGCGTCGGAACAAACGCGCCCTTCGTCTCGGCCCCTGTATTCAGGAAACAGACTTCCACGAGTCTGTTACTCAGGGCTATATCAAGGAGTTCCCAAACCATGCGCGGACAATTCTCCCAGCCTCCAGCGGCGGCCCGGAAGATAAGCTCCGCCGCTAGCTCCATTTGGGCTGCAGAAGGAGGAAAATTGACGACACCTTGCCGAATGCCCTCTCCCGGCCCTCCACACCGCATCAGCGATGCGGCCCTCGACGCGTCGCGGAGGATAGGGAGAACGGTCTACGATCTACCGACACTCATCTTCCCGACCCTTTTGGTTGCGAAGGACAGGGAGGTGTGCACCTACCTCCTGCAACCCATCTCCACACCCTCCAAAGGCGCATCCAAAGCCGGCTTCTGCAGCCCCTTGGGCAGCTTCCTCTACGCCGCGCCTTCTCGGGCCGGTCAGGTTCCTCTTAGCTTCCCACGGCTAGCCCAAGCCGCAGGTATGGACCCTTCGATACGACAAATCGAGAACCTGTTCAGGGGGTTGAGTAAAACACCTGAGCCAACCAAGAGGATGAAATTTTATAAATACTGATGGCGGTCAAATTGAACTGATGTTAGTAGTTGACCGCGGCCATGTTTGATTACGAAACTAATTAACCATTTAGAGTGACGACTTTGCGCCAATTTACTTACTGCAATTGTTTACGTAAATTCCATCTATTATTAGTCTGTCTTATCGTCTTATATAGAGGTTTTTCTGCTCGGATAAAAACACTCAAAACTAATCAAGCTAAAAGAACACATGACGCTAACAACTTTGTGGTTACGCTTATGGAATTAACGAAAGTACGACAGGCGGAAGCGAACGATTTTCATCATGCTGTGTTTGAACCTGTGAAATCTGTTACCACGTTAGGAAATGATTTATAGGTCTATTTAACACTTGCGAAGGTATTGATTTCCTAATTTTTTATTGTTAAACGTTTATCTTAAAATGTTATATTTAGGTGACGAAATACAAATGATACAAGGATAAATTTTCTTTGACAATTTACAAATCATCGTAGTTACCGTGCAACTTGAACGTCATTATGAGTAATAATGGTCATAAGGCGTTTTGAGTAATCACTTGATTTACTGAGTTAGTTTGTAGTGTAATTTTGAAGAATTACGATTTGCATAGTACGTACTATTTTGCTTTATAATATATAAGTACTTTATTGATTTTGAGCTTCTACAAATTGTTTTCAATATTGGGTGCATTCTTAAAAGTTGTTTTAATATTTTTATTGAGATACATTTTGGAGGCAATGTAGATATAAAGTTTTCTGTTCGGTCCTCTTGAGGTTTTTCCGATTGAAACAACTTAATAGTACCCATTACGTGAAAATACCATCCTGGTTTATTTGAAAAATTAGTAATCTGTGATCTCTCCCACACATCGCGGAACCATTTGGACGAAAAAATTACAATTTTAAGAACGCTTTCTTTCATGATTAATATAATCTAAAGCAAAAACATAAAAAATTTTTTTATTTATGCCGTTTTTTCATCCAAAAGCATATGGCCTTTTGAATAAGACCCTTTGATGTTGACATATATTGGTACGTGTATTTTAATAATATTTTTACATTAATAAACATTTGCTTGAATCATTTAATTTTAAAACCTGATAAAAACGATGTGTCCTGTTTTTGCTTTTATAATTAATTAACTGGCTAAACATTCATGTCATAAATTAGTTATCCTTATCAAACAAAATAGTCATCAAATTCGTCCGAAATTTAGTATATATTCAAAAAGCCTCTCGTCCTATTTTTGAACAAATAGGCAATTAAATATTTTTACATGAAAATAAACTTTTTGTTTTTTATTTGCCATGTGGTTGGTTTAGTGTTATTAAAAAATAAAATAAAAATTAATGCATTTTACCCGTTAATCAAAAGAAGAAAAAATTTTAGTCCCTGGTTAAAAAAATAAAAACCTGTCTTTTTAATTCCTTATACTGATATCAAATTCATCCATTTTTTAAATAAAGTTCATGTGCATCATTTAACTTAATATTATATAAAATAACCTTAAAACATTGTCCTGAAAAAAAAATTTTAATTTCTAGTTAGAAAACCAGAAAAAGCTTCTCGAAATTCTATCAACCAAATAAATACATAAATAAAAAATTTTCTCATAAATATTACCTATTTTAAAATAACCTTATAGAAATCTAATGAAAAATTTTTTCCTTAAAAGTTTAAGAGCTAAAGGGTTTTAAAATCGTTAAAATTTTGTAAAAAAATACTTAATTTCCTAAATTAGCTTTAAGAATCGTCTTAAATTTTCTTTTAAAAACATTAACGTTGTTCCGTTGCATAAATTTAAATATAATTCATAATGGATTAAAATATTTTAGGGTTAATCTAAAATATAAAATTTTTTGGTTTTTAACCGGGGTTTTTATACAGCGTCTTTTATTATTTTTCCTTTCGTTACATTTGAATCTAAAGCCTTATTCTGTAAAATTGTGGTCTTTTCATGTCAATACTTATCTATTTTTTACGGAACAATTTTATCCAAAAAATAAGATAAAAGCAATATCTTTTAATTTTTCTAAATCTATATTACGTTGCGATTAAACCTTATATTTTGTTTGTATAATTTTCAAAAAAATTTAAGGGATCAAATTTGGACTCCTTTAAAAAAACTTCCTCATCTTTTAACCCATAAACATACGTTTTGTTTGTGCAACAAATCTTTCCTTTTTGATTTTAATCTTTTGATATTAAAAACTTAAACTTTTTAAAACATTTTGACATTTGAGTAAAGTATCTTAAAGATTAGGTTTTAATCGGGGAAAACAGGCAATTTCCTTCCCTAAAATGGTTCTTCTGTTTAAATCGAACATATTTTCTGTTAAAAATTTCCTTGTTTAATTCCTTTTTTCTTTTCTTTTCTTGTCTCAAACTTTCATCGTTAAATACCGTTTACCGAAGTTGTTTTTTTGAATTATTCTAGTTTTTTCTGTTTAAAAACACTGTTAAAATAAATATAGAGTTTACTTGAGTAGATGCAATTTTTTTACTGTTTTGTTCGTTGAGGTTTATTGTTAATGCCGCCATTTTTATCAGACAACAGGTTAACTATAATATGCTAGTTACGAGCTAGAGTGATCGATGGGTTGATTAACAAAACCTATTGTCAAGGTCTGATGGCGCATAATTGCATTTTGTTTTATTTTGGCGGTGGATAATAATCACAATACGAAATTTATACAATATTAGACAATTTACGGTAGGCAGCGCGTTAGTGATACCCCTGGTATTGCTGAATTCCATGGGTGTCGGTGACCACTTCCCATCAGGTGGCCCGACTGCTCGTCTGCCTTCGTTGGCAATAAAAAAAAATTGCGTTTTAGCGTTGTTACAGCTACACAAGGCAAAAACACTTTTAGGTTGCATAAAAATAGTTCACGGATTTAATAGGCAGAGCATCAAGTTTATATGGGGACTTCTTAGTCAAAGAGGAATGGTCAATATATCCCTAAAAAATTAACGGCCCCGGAAACGTAATCATCAGACCCTTTTTTCTATCCTTCCGAATGGAGGAGGCACTCAACTTGCATCGTACTATATTTTTATAACGAAAACTAAACCTAAAAAAATGATCGAAAGAATAAAGAATAAAGAAAAAAAAAGACGCATAATACGTCTTTATTCTTCTACAATAAAGACTAAGGTTCTTAAGTACAGATTACTTCATCAAATAAATAGATAGAACAATTTTGGTGCATTACATTTTACAAAAACTTACACTGTATTACCTAAAGTGAGCTTTGAATATGCCTCATTGAAATTCTTAACAATGTTTTACATCCAAATGATTACTCTTAAAATATAGAAATATTCTGTTATGAATAGAGTACGAGTCGGTCAGAAATAAAGGGCTACTGTACTACTCCTATAATATGCGCGTCTTTGCCATGACGGTATAAACACTAATATTAAAGAACTAGCTTGAAAAATAATATATTTAAGCTAACGATTAGATTTTTAAATTAAAAAGCTTTTCTGTGAAATAACAAATATGACTAGCTCTAAACATTATTTTATATATATTGACTGGATCCATCAATTAAAAATATGGTTTGCTAAATTGTTTCATATAATAAACTTTTTATACGTGTCCGTTTGGAATTGTCTCAAAATAAACAATGTCATTTACATTTTGATGACTATGATTTTAATAAATTATATATATATATATAAATTTCTTTTTTCGACATAACGTTTAGGCATTATGACTTTTGTCACGAACAATTAAAATTGATAATTAAACAAAAAAGCAACGTTATTTAATCACTTACGGTATATAAAATTGAAATCTAATGCGTGCACAATTTTAAACCACCTCCGTGGCCTAGCGGATTGGCTCTTGTTTGAAAACTTGAGGTCATGGGTTCGAATCTCGCGGAAAAACAACTCGAATTTTGGTTGTTTTTTGATGGATTGGGACAACATGTGTTGGATGGACATGACGGTTCCGGTTGTCAAGACATTCAAATACAGTATTTCATTTGTTTGGATTAGAAGGCTACCGCATGATAACTTGGGAAATGACTAGGTGAAATAAAGATGTGGAATTTTTTACGTGAATATCCCAATATAGCTCCAATTTAAAATCAAGCAGAAAAAAACAAATTATTTTTCGACGGTTTTCATTATAAACATATCGCAATATAAGTGAATAACGACATGTTCTACTCACAACACTGTCTATCGATTTCTGCCATCAATTATAAATCCCGAATTTATCTGGGAAGGCCGTTCTTTGTAGTTTGTTTGTGAGCAATTACGAATGATAAATTATTTAACTATAAATAGGCGCAGTAAACGTCCAACGAGTATATGTACTTTATATGACCTTTGCAAATAAACTGTACGCGAATACGATCGGTTTTAGCTTTTTTATTTCAAAATGTTGGACATATGTATTAGTTGTGTAAACATAATGGAATACTACACTTGACATTTACTTACCTCGAAGAAGGGGATTATTAACAGTTTGAGATATAGTAATATTGAAAGCGAATGACTATAAAGAACTGGAATTGCAAAATTACGACAGGTTTTTTACATGTTGTACTTTGTAACTTTGTTCAATTTGTTTGGTAATATAGCCTTAATTATGTTATACTAGCATCGCCCCGCGGTTTTACCCGTGTGATGACTGTAAATTGTGATCAAAGTCACAAATAATGTATTGGTAGGCCCTTTTTTTGGTTTGTGCTGGAATAGCTCGCCGATGGCAGAGCAAAAATTGAATTAAATATATTTAAATATGTTAAATGCGTTAAATTGATGGATCATGGATCCCGTAAAGTGTCTGAAACGTCGGGATAACTGAAGATCAATCTTTTATAAAATAATTTGTAGTATTTGCATAAATACAAGAAAATATTTTTTATAAAATTATTAAAGTTAATTAAATAAACCAGTATTATTTTAAATAATCATGTTAGATTCTTCCTACAAATAACCCAATATCAAACGAGCAAGCATTTGCAAAGGCTTTATAACATTATATCTGTCAGCGCTAGGTAAAGCGGCTTTGTTCTTGATTATGATGACTGTTAGTGTCGTTTGCCTGTACAGGCTATATAGTAAATGTATTCATGTTACTAAACTCCGAATTATTATTCCACAATACTATTTGTTGCCCGCGACTCCATCCGCATAATAATATATTTTTTAAATCAAAATGTAGCCTAAATTTCTTCCAGTTACATTAACAGTAAAAGTGCTTTAAAAATCTGACCAGCTATCCCAGAGATTAGCCTGAACAAACAGACAGACAGACAAAAATTACAAAAAAAATTGCAATATGTATCAGAAGTATATTACAATGTAAGCATTTAATAACGGTTATTTTGATGTTACAAATAGACACTTCAATTTCAATTATTTGTATAGCTGACAGTTTTTAACTTTACATTAAGGAGTGAGTTTTAAACGTAAAGTAGAAAAGTAACAAAAAATATAAGCGACTTATTATTACAGAAGTTTCTCAAAATCGTAATACAAAGCCTTATGTACATCTTTCTAATCTAATTCTTTATTCACACATTTTGCAAATATTAAAAAAATTACAGACCACTCGGGGCATACTCCGCACCGCTTTACCGCAGTGTCCATTCGTTGGCTACGCGTGAGACGCTGGTGGACGACGCGTGGTCAACTGTTAGAAACCGATAATTGGCTCGATTAAAAAGGAAATATATAACGCTACGTAAATACGTCTAAATTCTTGGATTAAAAGACGTCCATTCGCTATTGACGCAATGTCCATTGGTGACGACACAGCGTAAACTAGTTAACAAGCCATTGATGAGAAGTAGACGGTTCGGAGTGGGTAACGGGTGGCTCTAATTAGCGTTGATCTTAAACCGTCATATAATTTAAAAAATATTGTGTCTGAACGTAAAAATTCAAATTAAAGTTTTTGTGATTAACTTACTAAATAAACTACTAGCGCAATTAGCAACTAAAAAAAAAGCTCGACGACAGTCGTATATCCACACCCTACTAATTAGAATTTTTTGCTAGTTGGTTTAATTATAATATTTATTTGCTAAACTAAAACCAAAATATGTATGTATAAATGTAATAAAATAAATTAATAAAAATATAATGATGAGAGCAATCAAATTTAACTTAAACGACAAAAACATATATTTATTAATTACATTTTAAGTAAATATGTAAATTCTATTTCTAAAATTAATTTTCCTAACTCATCGTCAATACGAGTCAAAGAAAATGTCAAAAGGTCAAACCACGTTATTAATATGTACAACCATTCTCATTAGCGTAATTATTCTACCTTAGTAACCTTTAACGGACTATCTTGTATTTGTTTACTTCCTATTATGTGTTTTATAGCATTACGAGAGACTTAAAGATTTTGAGATGCGTTATTTGTATTTTATGTCATTAATGCAATATATCTTTGCGATTATTTCAAAATAATATAAATGAATGGACTTAAATAACATTCCTTATTAACTTCGCAACATTGTGTATGAAGCTTATTCCTATAGTTAAGAATTGATTGTTTGGACATATGTATATATATTTATAACAGATCAACACACAACATTGAAGTTATCTTTGAGACAAATATTTTGAAACTTTTTAACATCCACTAATCTATTTTTTCTTATTTTTTTATTTGTATACGATGGCAGACGAACAGTTGGGCTACCTGATAGAAAAGGTCACCGACGCCCATTGACATCGACAATACCACACGTTGACTGCCGTGAGACAGTATGCTACCTCTGGATTACCCAATAAACATATAAATACATAAATGTGTATAAAGTGTACGTGCAAAGTTTTTCCAATATAGAATAAAATTTCTAAAATAAGCAGCAATTTTACCAGCAATTTTACTGTTGTAAAGGGGAACAATTGCTTATCGATCAAAGTATATCAAATACTTTTAAAACCTATGTTCGCCAAAATTATAGTTATGTATGAAATTGTCGTCATTTAACATTATCATCCATTATATGGTGGAATGTTTGTCAACGCATTGGTAGTTTATTGATACTCCATTTGTTTGCTGTCATTCAAATATTTTTGCAAGGAAACAACAAAGTCGACTACGATGCCCCGGAATGTAGGCCATCTTTTCGGTTAAATTAACAGAATCTCTCCACTACTGTTGCTTTCAGTCAATCAGACATGGCAAGTGGCTACTTCCTTGACAAAATTAAGTTTAGCTAGTTGAAGTTTACCTTCACAGAATTATTAGCAAAGAATTGACTACGGTAACTAACTGGAACGGATTGTGGGGTGAAAACTGTTTAAATATCTATTCTTAAGAAATCCCATTATGACAAAAGCACCGCAGCTTTTTAAAGTGGGGAAATTAACAAAACTTTAAAGGTCTCTTCAAAATATTTATATTTTTGCAAAATTAGAAAGTTGGAAGTATAAAATTTTAAATAAAAATTCCAATAGTTATTCGAAATAAATCGAGATACTGACATATTCAGTATAGTCTGACCGTAATCATGGACGCTGTAAATAGTCTGAAACGTCAAGAATAAAATATGAATTCGAATTCAAAAATCTCAAAGAAAAGATTTAATTTTATGCTTTAAAGTTGGGACCATCGTTTTGTTTTAATTTAAAATTTACAATACAAAAAAAAATATTTTTAAAATATCGTATCTCTACCTAAGCCATAAAATATTTAAAAATTTTGTGAGCAATCCTTTCAATGGAAAGAAAATGCTGAGAGCTTCATTAACTAAATGTGAAGAATCGTGGATGGCCGCATTACATGACATTTTTGATAGTAGAATTTCAAAGGCTTGTGAGTCTTTTTTTGTATTGGATACAAATCTTTCCAAACTAACTTTATCAGAAGTTATTTTTAATGGTTGTATATCTTTTAAATAATCATTTTAATGATTTAATACGCATTTGAGTCGTTAAAGTTATAACAAATTATTGAGAATAATAAAACTTAATACAGACCAAAAACGTTTAACTTAAAATGATGGATGGAAAAGAAAGGATTATGTAATAAAGGTAAACAGCAGACATTCTGGTTATCTTTGCATACAGCAATTCGAACTCAAACTTGCCGAAATAATGTTTAGCTAACACATATTGTGACTTGCTAACACATATTGTGACTAACAGTTATAGACCACCAGTTATAGACAGAATTAAAAAAAGACGACCAACCGAGGTGAAGTTTGTACCGCCTCATATTTAATAATTAAAATTATACTACCATGTTTCGCACAAGCGCCACGACGACCATACAAAAGAACAAAACGACCTATCGTTTTAATATATCTAAAAATTTTGTAAAAAAACTATCCCGCCTCTCCTTTATAAAGGTGGTTATCAAAGTTTAAAAAATTATTAAAAAATAATTAGTATAAAAATTTTTATTTTATTATACATTATTTTGGTAACAACAGTCATTTCAAAAATGTTACGCGGCTCATATTATTAATACGAAGGCAAAATAGTACCGAAAAAAAAAACTACAAACAGTATAATGTACTGTTTGCATTTTAGTTTTCTCGCGAGCTTATAAAAAAAAATTTTGCAATTTACCATATCTTTGGTTACAATTTTTGATAGGACGAATCTAAAATAAAGTAATTTGAGTGTATTGATTTTTGAACGATTTACTATTCTATCATTGAAGCCTAGAGTTTTATAAGCAGTTTTTTACGATCTAGGTGTAAGGAGAATGACATTTTAGTATTCATTATAACGTCATAATTTAGGCGTTATAATGAAGTATCGGCGTTATTTAGATAAATTGTACGTTTGATGTTATAATCGTTAATTTTAATACAATAATAATTTACGAGATATGTCGTTAAAAACATTTGGCGTGCAAATACAAAAAAAAATATTGCTAATAAATTTTTCTTACAATAGTCAAGAAAAGAACATCGGTCTGTAATGAAACATATTCTTCTCAGACCACTCACATTTTTTTTTACAGGATGCTGAGTAACGCTGAATGAAAAATGCTTGCCTTCGGTACTTAATATAGGATTTAAGTCACCTTAATGGACTACCGTGAATACCGGCAATGGCTCGCAAAATCGAAATTATACAATATCGATATGGTATCGAATATTTGTATCGACGCAACGCGAATCCATGTCGGTTCTCAGAGAAAAAGTGCCTTATTAAATAACTTTTACTTCTACTTTTCTTAATATTTTTTTAGATTTGTTTTCATATTTTTAATTAAAATAATTTTTGGTGACCTTATTTATCCCAGTCCTCTTAAATTTCGGACTGCCAATATGAGCATTATTCCAGCAAACCATCAAAATGCTTCAAATATATTATTTAAGTTTAAAACTTACACTGTCATCAACACGGGCAATGCTAGTGTAACATAATAAAGGGTAAATTACACTAACAAATTGAACAAAGTTACACAGTACATCATGTAAAAACCCAAAGTACCTGTCGTAATTTTACGCACCTGTTCTTAGAGCCCCTACACTTGTAATATTACTAAATCGTTGATTTTTAATAATCCCTTTCTTCAAGGTAAGTAAATTTCAAGTATAATATTTCATAATGTTTACACAAATAATACAAAGGTCCAAAATTTTGAAATAAACAGACTAAAATCGTTCGCATTCTATTCATACCTTTTAAATTAATGTGATGTACATATAAAATTATAAAATAAGAGCTTCTTTTACCTTTGTATTATTGCTTTTAATTACTTGCAACGATCAAGTCAAATCCATATACTCGTTTGACGTTTACTAAGCCTATTTACAATTGAATAATTTTTAATCAGTAACTGCTTAAAACAAACAACAAGAACAGCCCTTTCGAATAAATTCGAGAATTAAAATTGGTGGCAGAAATCTATAGACAGTGTTGTGAATAGAACAATTTGTTATTATTTTATATTGCTATATATTTATAATACACATATATGAAAACAGTAAAATACGTTGTTTTCTGCTGGATTATTAAATTGGAATTATATACACGTCTAAATTTCTGCTTATCTTTCTTTTACCTAGCCATTTCCCAAATTATCACGTGGTGTGCTTATAATCTATCCAAATGAATTTTTTGACGATAAATTTTAAGGCTCTCTGATTTCTCTAACGAATGCCAAAGATGGACTTGACAACCGAAACCGACTTTTACATGTCCTGCCATCGCATTGTCGGATCGGATTGTCGAATCGGATGATCGGTCATATTGTTTTAATCAATCAAAAACAAGTAAATAAAAAGCTGTTTCCCCGCGGGATTGAAACCCATGTTCTAAAGTTTAGAAAAGAGCCAATATCACTAGGCCAAGGACGCGATTTCAAAGTTTACTTGTATTGGATTACAATGTTATATACCATTAGTGATAAAATAAAGTTGCATTTTTGTGTCATTAACCATTTTTATTTAAATTGGTGTATGTACAAAAATGATCATGCATATATCTAAAAACGGTTACGTGCCATGTCGAAAAACCTAACAAAATGGTGTTATTTTGTTAGATTAAGCAACCGTATTTTTTTTATTTTCAATATATAAATCAGGAAAATATAAGAGCTGGTCATATTTGTAATTTTATGTAAAGAAGCTCTTTTTTTATTTCCAAATCTAATAGCTCTTATATCTTTATAGTTTTCTCCAAGCTAGCTCTTCAATACCACTATTCATAGCGTCAGGCAAAGACGCACATTTTATAGGAGTACTGCTTTATTTTTGTATAGAAAAAAATTGGATGTTTGCACTTTTAAATTGGCAGTATTTAAACATATTTTTCCTTGATTTTTAGAAAGATTCATATCGTTTCGTTTCGACCGAACTCCCAATTGAAATTGGGGGCAGTTTTGTGTAGATTGCACGTCGTTACCTGCGTATAGGGGACGAGAGGAATGGCTTCCAAGTTCTAACGCGCTTACAAACTTTGTAAGCGTTTTCGATATTTAAACCCTTTCTTTTTGAACATGTTTTTCAATACTCACATTGCGCTGGTAGTTGTAAAGTTTGTGGTAAAGCCATCTAACAATCTTACCCTGCATCATGAAGTAAAAATTATATTGTTTTGATTTTAACATTAAAAGTTGTTGTTGATTGAGTATTTTCACCTGTAATTTATTATTGTTGACCGTCGGATGAACACGAGGTATATTTTTTAGTTACAGTTTTTTTAACAAACTTCAACCAACAATGTGTCGTTAATCGAATTTCTATTGCATAATAACACGATTTTTTATTATGTGCATAGGTATGTGTGAAGAAAAATTATCGTGTGATATTTTCAACAAAACGATACATGCTCCTGACTATGTCGTAGAAAAATAAAGACGTGAAATATTGTACAACACAGTCTTCGATAATTTCTTTTGGTTTATTCATCGTTATACAAATATAATACTTTCCAAATTGAGTGCCTCCTTCATTCGGAAGGATGGTAAAAAGGGTCTGATGATTACGTTTCCGCCGCCCCGCAAAAGGCAACCCAAGTAAGGAGCAGTCGTTAGTTTTTTTGACTTGACTAAGAAGTTTCTCATACACTTGACGCTCTATCTACTAAAACGCTGAACTAGTTTACACCCAAATTAAAAAATGTGCTTTCTTCTTGTAACTAAAACTCAAATGTCTAATATTGTTTTAATTTTGAGTCGTGATAAAAATTCACCACCAAAATAGAACAAAATGCAATTTGGCGCTATCGGACCTTAAAATTAGATTTTTAATCAATCCATCTAGGTTTTTATATTTCTGATAGTCTGATTAAAATAGTCGCTAAAACAATAAACCTTAGTAAATAAAATAATGAAAATGTGCATCTGCGAGGGTTAAGTCTTTATTTATTTCAAATGTGTTTTGTAATTGTCAGACAAAAGTAAAGTATTTTCATCATAAAACTAATCTTCTGTAAATGGTTTAATTTTTTTATATAATGTAACTTTCTGTACAATAAATAACTCAAAATTTTAATAAAGGCCGTCACGCGCACAGAAAAAAATGGTGTATTTTATTGTAGGAAAATATTATGTTTCTGGTATTCATTTCTTTTTTTTGATATGCTTATAAATATGGGTTTCTTTCGAATGTAAAGGAAACATAGAATTTGCTTTACACAAAAATAACGTATTGTAAATTGAGTGTATTGAGTTATGTGTTTTGTGTGAATATGAAAACACGTATGCAAACTTTTTATCATGTTCACATGTCGCGTTTTCGATTTATTTATTTTTACAACTCTACTCAAAATATACATAATTAAAATTCCATACAGCGCAGGTACAGTTTAATGATAAAATCCTGAGAACATTGCTTGTCATTTTATTTACGATTTATTTTGAATAGTATTGTGCTTTTGTCCTAATATTCCTAGCATTAAATATGATACATAAGAATAATGAATCATGAAAAATAAGTCAAAGTTCCCAAATCGTGGTGAAATAAGTAAATTTTTCACAAAACGCATACACGACCTCAAATCCAAGTAACTCTATAACTGTTTTCAAATCCCGAGCGAGTAAATTCTCATCTATAGATAATATATAGTTGTCATATAGATTTTAAAATTGGAAAACTAAGTTTTAAGTTTATTCAGTATATTTCAATTATTTGACATTTCTGGTTTATAAGGTAATTAATAAGTAATTTTTTAAGGTATTCGCAGATTACGCGGGTATAAATTTGTGTTTTTAGGACACCGTACTCCTTACGGTTGACCTTTTATATTTTTTATATGCCCGCTTATATTTTATAATATGTATTTAGTTCAAATGCCTTCGATGATGATACTTTTCATTGATTTAAGATAAAATGTAAAAGATCAACAACGGAACCCTTAAAATGCAATTTTTTTCAGTTGCGTTAAAATTAATAAGGACAAAGAATGAATGAATAGGAAGACTTCGATCGCCACACCAAATTCCTTTAACTGTGATTACACAAAGATCAACACTATTTCATCATGATAACAAATCCGTAATTGGAAAAAACATTTATTTACAAATTATTTATTTATTAATTTAAATAAACAAAAACGCTATACGCTAACCGCATTTAATGTCCAAACTAGGAATAAAAAAATGGCGAGTTGCAATTTTACATAATGTAATCAGTATAGTATTTAATTACCTACCCGTTTAAAATAAAACGAGAGGCTTTCGACATATATACATAAATTTTAGAGAGAATTTGATCCACTCATTTCCATTTGATTTACGACGGTAACCGAATTTACTGACATGAATGTTTTCACGCCTACGGTAATTAATATAAAAGCACCGTAAAGCAAGACGCGTCATTTTTTACCGGGTTTTAATATGTTCAATATTTCATAGCAAATGTTTATTTACGTAAAAAATAATACGTACCACATATATGTTACAACGCGATTTCATGAATCCATTTCGGTTCTCAAAGACAAAGTGCTTTACTTAATAAATTGGGTTGATTGTGGGGGGTTATGGGGTTGGTAGTTGGCTACATTTCAAACTTTTTACTTGTACAACTTTCTAGTATTTTTCTGAATTTTTCGGTTATTATGTCCCCTTTTTTAGATTTGGGAATAGGGAAAGAAGGTGAAGAACATCTTTTTGACCGACTTTCCAAAAGAAGAAGGAACTCAATTCGGAGCGTATATTTATTATATGGGTTACCTCGTTGCTCCCCTCCTAGTGCTTCGATTTAGTTTATTTTTTTATTAATTTTGTGATAATTAGTTTTATATATATTTAAAAAATAAAGAAAAAAAACAATGTCAAAAGAAAGAACGATGTTCGAAAAATTGCAATCGCTTAATCTTAAGAATCAGACTCAAATTATGGTCTACATAACTGTAAAGTCAAGTCTAGGAGAGCATATACTATCGTTTCAAGATTAACCCACAATAAGCATTTTAATGCAAACATTTTTTAATGTGTTATACACACAAGCATTTAATGTGTTTTGCACGACTTTTTGATTAATTGAACCCCTTAAAAGATATTCATTATCATCATCCGTCTGCGTTACTCCACTGCTGGACATAAGCCTCACTTACCCTGATATGGGAGGCTTATGAGGGTTTTGGACCATATCCCACCACACTGGTACAGTGCAGGTTGGTGGATGGACCGACTTTATTCATGCCCATCCGAAGCATGGATCATCTTACTTTTCAGACAATTGGGTGATCGGCCTAAAATGCCCTAACTAACTAGGAAACAATAATGAAAGTTTGTTGAGTCCCCTCAAGATTCGAACCCACGATCTCCGGTTTGTAATGCACGCGCCTATACCACTAGGTTACAGAGCCAGTTTTTGTTTTCACAACCAATTTTGAAAAATCTTATATCTGACAATTACCCATCGAATATCAAAAATGGCGATGCACAAAAAGTTATGCTGTTCAGATCGTGGGTGCCATGCGATACCACAACGGTGATAGGATGTATTGAATCGTTTATCTTTCAGATCATTGCTGTTATCTTTGGCATAAGTTGGGTTGTATTAGCAATTTTGTTATTTTTTTTTAAGTTTGAACGTCAGGTACTCCAAAATGACAGTTATCAAATATTTGGCACTAAAAGTGACCCAGTAGACGATTTCGAATCATATCAATGACTAAAAAATTGTCACGCAAGACACATTACTGTTATAAAGTAAGTACAAACACTATTATTAAAAACTTTTTTACAAATGGCTTGATGCCTAAGTAAATTATGTCCGAATGAGATAAAATCCAATAACAAATGTATATGACAATTTAATGCTATAATATCTTAAAGCTTTTTGAAAAACCCTTAGGTTGGAAATCCATAAGAAGCCTATGGTTCGTTTGGATTAAAAAAATTATTACGCATTGGTAACGTTTGTAGATTAAATAAAATGGATAGATTAAATCAATAAAATGGCCACATAACTCATTATTCTCATGGTATTTTAGCGTCTTTTTCTGCATTTCTTATAAACGAGATATATTCTTATAGATTGCTTTCAGCTGAGTGTCGTAAAAGCGTTATTGTTTCCTTAAATTCAAATTAATACGAAAAACTTTTTTCTTAGTGCTTTATTCGTACCACTATGGTAAACAATCTCGCTATGCGTTATTAATATGAACTATTTTACTAAATAATCTTATTCATAAATATTTCTCGCTTCACTTGAAATTCCCAATCGCGATGAATAATCCGATCCGATAAAATACGGGAAGTATTGTTGTATATTTACTGATTATATGCATAAAAACTGAGTTAACAACATATATAATTATCATTATTTCTTTGCAACACTAAATTATGGTTTTTAATAATTATCCCGTTTTCAGAGCAAAAATGTGATCTTAGGGCCTTATGAAAGCGCGTAAGGAATGTAAGCATATCAAGGCGGAAAGAAATCTGCATTATAATTCATCAATTTGGTAAAAAAATTGCTTTCATTGCTGGCCCCTTTGCCGATATATCCACAACAACATTTATAAATATTAATTAATAAACGCACAATAGCTTGTTCTTTAGCTATATTTCACAAAATACATTGCAATGTAATTTTTAATGTTTTAGACGCTTCAAATAAATTAGGTTTAAAAATGAAATTATATGAAGGATATTTGTAAAATCGTTTTAAATTTTTCAGGTTCTAAAAGGCATATAATAGCATATAATAGCTATATGCATAGCTATTATATGATGATTAAATAACGTCAAAATGCTGTCGTTATTGAAGACAGTACGAACACTTTTTCTTATTTATTAGGTTTACTTCTTGTGAAAAGTAATAAAATTTATTTACTATACTTGTAACACAATTACTTATTTACTGCTTTAATTATTCACAAATATTTTAATATACTTTTCACTTTAAAATTTTGCAATAATGAAGTTTTAATTACATGTTTAAAATATTGTTTATTATGTATCAACAAATAAATCAAGTTATGCAATGCATTAAACTTTTTTTTTGTAAGATGCTAGAAACCAACTCACCATGAGTTGGTATGATTACATTTCAATTTGTTATTTGAAAATGGTTCAGATTTTAGCACTAAAATTATCGACAGTATCTTCATAAACATGTCCTATAAGCTTGCTCGTCATGCTGAGACATTTGATAAAAGCACGATATTTTTATATAAGCAAGATGCAAAGGAGGAAGCGCAATCGTGTATTCTATACTCGTTAATAAGTCTATAAAGTCTTTTTTTATCTTATTTTTTTTATACTAGTTTTCATCATGTCTTAAATTATTGTACTTCTTAAATTGGCCTACATTAACGTCCGTAAGAGCATGTTTTATATTTCAAAAATACCCTACCATAAACATTTTAATGTGAACATTTCTAAAATTTGAAATCAGGCAAATATAAAGCTCATTTAATGATATATTGAGTAAATTTACATATAAGCATTTAAAAAATCTTCATGTTATAGTATTAAAAGAATGAATTACTTGTTCTCTCCGACTTCGACTGCGTGGTTATTAGCCAATTAATCAATCAAATGACAGTCAAGAAATCAATCAAACCGTCTAAGTACAATATTTTAAAAGTACTTTCCAAAAGGTAAGGCAAGAGGTACTCAATTCAAATTATAATTCCAAAGTTTTGATATGAAGATTTAATTTTTTTTTTATATGTTACCTGAATGCTCCGCCCCTAGTGCTCCTATTTTGTTCATTATTTTTTTTATTACAGGTATTTGCTGTCATTTGGTCCCACGTTTTTAAGAAATAGACTCAAATTATGATCTACATCCTGCCTGCCTCCGTAGCCTAGTGGTATGGGCGTGTGCTTTAGAAACCGGAGGTCGTGGGTTCGAATCCTGCGGGGACGCAACAAATTTTCATTGTTGTTTCCTAGTTTGTTAGGGCAATTTGGGCCGATCACTCAATTGTCTGAAAAGTAAGATGATCCATGCGTCGGATGGGCATGTAAAAACCCACCAGCCCGCATTGGACCAGCGTGGTGGGATACGGTCCACACCCCCTAATGGATAGGGGTGTATTAGGGGAGGCCTATGTCCAGCAGTGGACTAACGAAGGCTGATGATGATGATAATCTACATTATTTTACTACTTTCACTGACTTACAATAAAGTTCACTAGAGCATACCTCTGTTTATTGCAAACGTTTTTAGAAATTGTAAATATGGCGGTAAAATTACGTGCAGGGAATACGTTGGAGAAAATTGGAGTGTCTGCTTGTGATACATAACCGATACATATACACAAACATTTCTTTTTTAATTTTTATTTATTCTGACTAGTCTCTGGATTGGGTGGTGCGATTTTCTGTTTGGACCAAGTTGGGGATAGCTGAAACAACTAGGAGTAACTTAGGCCACTATTTTTAAAACAAAAACCGTAAAGAATATACAACTGTTACGGGTTTCTTAAAGATATTTTAAATTAATAAAATACAACAGCTAGAGTAATACGAACAGTTTAGTTCTATAAACAGCAGGTGTTTCCAAATTATGTGTAGATAAGTACTTAAGGTTTTTTATAAAGTCTAAGTTAATTCAGTATTAAATTATCTCAGACAATTACACTTTCCTGTTATTAATGATGTAATTTAATTTCTTTGTGTCAAATTTTTTCTTGCTTTTAAATCAACGTTATATTATAATTAACGTTGATACTGTACCTTAGGAAACTGAAACTTTAAGAGACACTAATATATATATATATATAAACTACTACACGAATGTTGTGTTTTAAAAAATATTTCATGAGAGCTTTTTTAAACCTTAATGTGTTCCATAATTTTTAAATGACATAGTTCAGTAAATCCGCTCAATTTAAGCCTTTGAGTGCTCTTTAGGTAAATTTACCGGTAACATAGATGAAGAGACATTATTCTTTAAGCAAACAAGGAAAGGTGCTTAGGGACAACATAATTTCGGGTAAAACATAAATACTTCATTTAGAACTTATTATTTAGACTTTAATAAAAATAGGAAAATTATTTTGAATACATATATTTTTAGTTTTTAAACAGACTAACAATTCAGAGTGTAACTGTTTATTTTGAGAAAATCAAAGTTTTATATTCTTCAAACAATTATTATACTTAATATTTTTGTTTTCGTTCTCCGCTTTCGTTATCTAATACAGTATAAGACGTATAAGCTAAAAAAAGCCTAAAATCACTAAAATTTACTGATGAACACAAAGATATAATTTAATTTACGTACCTTGTAATTACAGTTGGTTATCTATCAACCGTGTTTACGATAAACACAGTGATTTTGCTGGTGTATTAAATGTTCTTACTCGTGAATGTTACCTCTGTTTAAAAAGAACAAGTGTGCTTATAGATAAATGTTTACATTGTGTTTTTGTATGTACAACATTAACAAGTATGTATAGTTATATACAACCATAATTTAACAAGTAAATTTGAACTGAAATATATGACCGACTTCAAACTGAATATAACCATTTTGCCTAATATAGAGGGTAACAACGTGCCCTCTGAAAACAAACTACCGCAGATTTCAACCACATATTTCAAAAGAACTTTTTACAAATGGGCACTATATTTGCTTAAAAGACATTGAAATATGTCTCATTTGAACATTTAACAAAGATTTACTATAAGATGGTTGTTGTTGCATATACTATTTTGGAATTTATCGTAGAAAATTTTTAAAAAGTACAATAATGTAGAACATACCTATAATGCTGCCATTTACAGTTTTCGCAGCGTTTGCAATTTAATCGCGCAAGATTGTGATATATGAAATATTTTAATAAAACTATTAAAACAATGGGACCAAATGATAGCGTATATATATTCATATCATTTGAAAGAGGTCGCGGGGAAACAACTTTCTGTTATTGTTGTTTTCTGGTTAGTTAAGATAATTTGGGCCCGTCACCCAATTGTCTGAAATGAATGAAGATCAATGCGTCGAATGGACATGTAAAAAGTTGGTCCACCCACCAACTTGCATTGGATCATCGTGGTGGGATACAGTCAAAAGAAACTCCCTAATGGGTGAAGGCGTGCGTTAGGGGAGGCCTATGTCCAGTAGTCAACTAACAGAGGCTGATGATGATGAAGATCTATCATTTAAAAAAAGAATAAAAAAGCCTAAACAGTAGGAGCCGAGCAACGAGGTAAAATAAATAAAAGATTTTAATTGATTATATGGATAGAGAGCTCATTTATTATTTGCACCCTCTTCCTAGTACCGTATCGTGAAAACATTAAATGTAGCTGCCTGCCGTTTTCTCTTAATAACCTATATCTTCCCTCAAATTCCGTTCGCGTCACCTGATTACATTTCTCGTAAAATGATATTTTTATTCTAGAGCCATATCCAAGCGTTACCTTGTAATTTCAGCATGTTTCCTATAAAACATTCGTCACTTTTAGTATACTGCGCATATTTTACGCAAAAGTTATTTTTTTAGCTATTAATACCATTTTCATTCCTTTCCTCTTAATTCAAGCAGGCGTGAAAACACTCATGCTATTAAATTGGGTCACGGTCGTAAATCAAACGCAAATGAGTGCTTTAAATTCACTAATATGTATTGCACATGGTGAACGCAATATGTCAAAAGCATCTCGTGAATTTATAAATCTTACAAGTACATGAACCGATTATATCACACACTGTGAATAAGCAAATATATTTCACAATAAATTTTTTCCGTCACTATATGCAGTTTTATATACTAGAACCTTTCGCTATTTAGAGCATATCTAAATGTTACATCTTTAGTTTAAATTCAAATTACTTAACTTTACGAATGCACTTGAAAATCACAAGCAAGTTTTTATAGGTTAATCACTCAATTATCTAAAAAGTAAGATGATCCATGCCATACCTATGTAAAAAGTCGTCCACGGTTGTC
>JAGSMT010000526.1:0-53799 GCA_029286875.1 Lamproptera curius
TTTAACATTAGAAAATTGAATCATGTAAAAACAAATTAAACATGTTAAGTTAATTAAACACCAGTTCTACAAGTATTGAACGGTTTGGCGTAATTTATGGACTTGTATCGAACGTTTCATTAAAACATCAAAATGAATCCTTTGAAAGAAAATTAAATTTAGAAAATATACCCAATAATGCAATCACGCCAGTTCTACTAATTATTTTGGTCAAGCCATGAAGTTATATTGGCTTATTAAGCCTTTTATTAAACAAAGAAACGAATCTTAATTAAAAATGTCCGATAAAGTGGACAATATGCGATAATCAATCATTAAAATTTCGTTGGGTATTAATGTCTGTTGGCTAAGGGATATATTCTAATAAAATGAATAATAGTAAAAACAAAATAGACATTTAAAGTTAATAATATTCCCAATTCTACAAGTATTGAACGGTTGCCTTACAGTTTATGGACTTGTTCGAGCGTTTCCGGTAAAAACTTCAAAATAGAATCGCATTTGAAAAAATTATTACATACAAGTAGACAATATAAGCAATAATGCAATCCACCAGTTCTACTAGTATTTAACGGTCCAAAACCATATAATTTATATCCAAATAAACCGTTTATTGAAACATAGATACGAATCTTATTTAAAATTGTACGGATAAAGAACTTTATACCAAGATAATGCAATTTTAACATCCTGGGATGTCCATTAATTCTATTTTGTCAGGGGATATATTTTTAACAATATTAATAGTCTTGATCCAAACAAATCAAAGTACCAAGGTTGATAAAACCGCAGTTCTACAGAAGTTTTAACGGTCAACCATAAAGGTTATATCCTTAATATAAGGTTTTATTGAAACACTAGAAACAATCTTAATTAAAAAAGTTTGCACGGATAAGTTGACAATATACCCAATAATCAATCATTAAAATCCTATGGGTATTAATGTGCTTTGTATCAGGATATATTTTAACATTAGAAATGAATCATATAAAACAAATAACATGTTAAAGTTAATAAATTTCCCGTTCTACAAGTATTGAACGGTCGTTACGTTATATTGGACTTTATCGGCTTTCTTAAAACATCAAAATAGAACCGCATTTGAAAATTTTTCTTGTGCAAGTAGACAATATACAGCAATAATGCAATCACGCATTCTACTATATTTAACATAAGCCATATAATTTATCGGCTTAATAAGCCTTTATTGAAACACTAGAAACAATCCTAATTAAAAAAGTGTACGGATAAATAGCAATAAACCCTTAATGATATTAAAATCCTGGGATGGGTAATAATGTGTTTTGTATCGGGGGATATAATTTAACAATAAAATTGAATCATGATAAAAACAAATAGACATTTAAAGTTAATAATATACCCAGTTCTACAAGTATTTAACGGTCCCTACAGTTATAGGACCTATATCAGCGTTTCATTAAAACATCAAAATAGAATGCATTTTGAAAATGTGCATACAAGTGAAAATATACAGCAATAATGCAATCGCAGTTCTCTGTTTTAACAGTCAAGCCATGTTATATCCATATAAGCCGTTTTATTGAAACACTAGAAACAATCCTAATTAAAAAAGTTGCACGGATAAATGACAATAAACCGCTTAAATGCAATCATTTAAAATCCTGGGATGGGTAATAAGTTTAATTTGTCAGGATATAAATTTTAACAATTAGAATTGGAATATGATAAGAACAAATAGACATGTTAAAAGTTAAAATATACCGCAGTTCTACAAGTATTGAACGGTCATGCCGTACAGTTATATGGACCTATATCGAAGGCGTTTTAAATTTAAAACATCAAAAAAAATCGCATTTTGAAAAAATTTTGCCATACAAGTAAAAATATGCCAGCAATTTGCAATCACCAGTTTTAGTATTTAATGGTCAAGCCATAAAGGTTATATTGGTTATATAAGCCTTTTAAGGGAAACACTAAGAAACGAATCTTAATTAAAAAAAATTTTGCACCGATAAGTAACCAAATACCGCGATAATAAAATCCATTAAAATTCTTAACATTAAATGTGCTGTTGTATCAAGGATATTTTCAACTTAGAAATGAATAATTGTAAAAACAAATGAAGTTAAAGGGTTAATAATATTCCCATTCTAAATTCAGGGCCGTACAGTTTATATGGGAAACATTCAAGGCTTTCATTAAAAACATCAAAATAAAATCCGCATTTGAAAAGGGTGTGCACCCAAGTAAAAATATACAATAAATCCTCACCAGTTCTACTATTATTTGGTCAAAATATAGTTATATTGGCTTTATATTAACCGTTTAAATTGAAACAAAAACGAAACCAATTAAAAAGAAATTAATTGCACAGATAAGTAGACAATATTCCGCGATAATCAATTTAAAATCCTGGGATTTGCATTAATTCTATTGTATCGAGATATATTTTAACAATAGTAAATGAATCAGTCCAAAAACAAATTCCATGCAATTTGATAATTACCGATTCTAAAGAAATGGTTGCCGTACAGTTATTATGGACCTATATCGGAGCGTTTCATTAAAACATCAAAATAAATTTTTTGGAAAAAATTGTGCACATACAAGTAGAAAATATACAGCAATAAATGCAATCACCCAGTTCTCTAGTTTTGGTCAAGCCAATAGTTATATTAAACAATAAACCGTTAATGTGAAACACTAGAAACGAACCTTAATTAAAAAATTAGTGCCGAATAAGTAGACAATATGCGATAATGCAATCATTTAAAATCCTGGGATTTGCATTAATGTGCTATTGTATCCGGGGATATATTTTAACAAATAATGAATCTTGATCAAAAAAACCGGCAATTACAATTTGAATTAACCACCAATTTACAAGTATTGAACGGTCAATGGCCTGTTTATATGGACTTATATCGACGTTTCATTAAAACTAAAAATAGAATCCATTTGAAAAGTGTGCCATACAAGTAGAAAATAAACAGCAATAATTGTCCGGATTCTACTAAATTTAACGGTCCAAACCATATAGTTATATTTTAAAAATAACCGTTGTATTGAAACACTGAAACAATTAATTAAAAAGGTCACAAAGTCTTAACCAAATCCTTAAAAATCCTGGGATTTGCATTTGTGCTATTTTCGGGGAATATATTTTAACACTAATTGAATCTTATCAAAACAAATCGGCATGTACAATTTTTGATAAAACCCGCAGTTCTAAAGTATTTTAACGGTCAAAGATAGTTATATCCGGCTAATATAAAGCCGTTTTATTGAAACACTAGAAACAATCTTAATTAAAAAAGTGTTCACGGATAAGGTTGACAATATAACCGCAATAATGCAATCATTAAAATCCGGTGGGTATTAATGTGCTGTTGTATCAGGGATATATTTTAACATTAGAAATGAATCATGATAAAAAACAAATGAACATTTAAAGTTAATAATATTCCGCAGTTCTACAAGTATTGAACGGTCGTGGCGTACAGTTTATGGACTTGTATCAGGTTTTCATTAAAACATCAAAATAGAACCGCATTTGAAAGGAATTGTGCTTTGCAAAATTAGACAATATACAGCAATAATGCCCAATGCGGTTCTACTAGTATTTAACAGTCAAAGCCATATAGTTATTCGGCCTTTTAAGCCTTTTTTAAAACACTAGAAACAGAATCTAATTAAAAAAATTGACGGATAAATAGACAATAAACCCCTATAATACAATCATTAAAAAATCCTGGGATTAGGTAATTGTTATTTATTTGGGGGATATAATTTAAAATAAGGGTGGAATATAAAAACAAATAGACATGTTAAAGTTAATAATATACCGCAGGTTCTACAAGTATTTAACGGTCATCCCCGTACAGTTATATGGACCTATATCAAGGCGTTTCCTTAAAAACATCAAAATAGAATCGCATTTGGAAAGTGTGCACATACAAAGTAGAAATATACAGCAATAATGCAATCACCACCCTACTAGTATTTTAACAGTCAAATTATATTATATTCCTTATATAAATTTTATTGAAACCTAAAACAATTCTAATTAAAAATTGTAGGATAAATAGACAATAAACTATAATACCAATCATTAAAATTGGGATGGGTTAAAATGTTTGTTTTTATCCCAGGGGATATAATTTAACAATAAATTGAATCATAATAAACAAATAGACATTTAAAGTTAATAATATACCCGCAGTTCTACAAGTATTGAACGGTCCTTGGCCCACAATTATATGGACCTATAATCAGCGTTTCTTTAAAACATCAAAAGAAATCCATTTGAAAATTTGCACATAAATGAAAATTTGGAATTATAATAGGAATTCCTACTAGTTTTAATTGTAAAACCAAAAAGTTATATTGGTTATATAAGCCTTTGTTTGAAACACTAGAAACGGAATCTTAATTAAAAAGGTTTAACCTTGGTGAACAATATTTCCGCGATAATGCAATCATTAAAAATTCTGCGATGGGTATTAATTTTTATCGGGGTTATATTTCAACATTGAAAATGAATAATGATAAAAACAAATAGACATTTAAAGTTAATAATATTTCCCCGGTTCCCTAAAGAGAACGGTCATCCTCAGTTATATAGGCTTGTATGGGTTTCATTAAAACATCAAAATAAATCATTTTGAAAGGGGTTGCCACATACAAGTAAAAATAAGCAACCCTACATCCGCAGTTCTACTAGTTTTAACGGTCAAAACCCTTATAGTTATATTGGTTATATAAACCCGTTGGTTTGAAACACTAGGAAACGAACCCAATTAAAAAGAATTCACAGATAAGTAGACAATATAACCGCGATAATCTCATTTAAAAATCCTGGGATTTGCATTAATGTTTATTATTGTTCGGGGATATATTTTAACAATAGTAATGAATCTTGATCCAAAAAATCCTGTACAATTTGATAATATACCGCAGTTCTACAAGTATTTAACGGTCATGCCCGACAGTTTATGGACCTATATCGGCGTTTCATTAAAACATCAAAAAATAGGAATCGCATTTTGAAAAAGTGTGCACATACAAGTAGAAAAATGAACAATAATGCAATCCCAGTTTGTACTGGTATTTAACGGTCAAAGCCATTAAGTTATATTGGCTTATTTAAGCCTTTGTTTGAAAACAAAACGAATCTTAATTAAAAAAGTATTACCGATTGGTGAACAATAAACCGCTTATAATGCAATCATTAAAAATCCTGGGATGGGTAATAATTTGTTATTTGTTCGGGGATATAATTTAACAATTTGAATCCTTGGAAAAACAAATAAACATTTAAAAGTTAATAATATACCGCAGTTCTAAAGTATTGAACGGTCATGCCGTACAGTTATATGGACTTATATCAGGCGTTTCATTAAAACATCAAAAAAATCGCATTTGAAAAGTGTGCCAACAATAAAAATATAACAATAATCAATCCGCACTACTGTTTTAAATCAAGCCATATAGTTATATTAAATAAATTTTTGAAACCTAAAACGAATCTTAATTAAAAAATGTGCACAAAATGAAATATACCGCGAAATCAATCATTAAATCCGGGTTTGCATTAATTTATTGTATCGGGGATATATTTTAACACTGTAATGAATCGATAAACAAATCGGCATTACAATTTGAAATATACCGCAGTTCTAAAGATTTAACGGTCAACCATATATTATATCGGCTAAAAAACCCTTTTTGAAACATGAAACAATCTTTTAAAAAAGTGTTCACGGATAAGTTGACAATATACCGCAATAATCAACGTAAAATCCTGCGATGGGATTTTGCTTTGTATCGGGGATATATTTTAACAATAAAGAAATGAATCTATAAAAAAATAGGCATGTTGAAGGTGATAATAACCACGTTCACAAGTATTTAACGGTCAAAAATGTTATATCGACATATAAGCCGTTTATTAAACACTGAAACGAATCTTAAATAAAAAATTCACGGATAAATAACAATATACCTCGGGAATCTTAAAATCCTGGGATGTGCATTAATTCTTTTGTATCGGGATATATTTTAACAATAATGAATCTTGATCAAAACATATCGCGTACAAGTTGATAATATACCGCGTTCTACAAGTATTTAACGGTCCAACCATATGTTATATCCGCTTATATAAGCCGTTTTATTGAAACACTAGATACAATCAAAATAAAAGTGTAGGATAATAGACATAGCCCCGGACAATGAAATCTTAAAATCTGATATTTGCTTAATTGTTTTGTATCGGTATATTTTAACTAATAATGAATCTTGGTCAAAACAAAACATGTCAAATTGATTTGCAGTTCTCTTTATTTTAATAAGTCATATAATTATATGAGCTTTTAAGACGTTTTTAAAACACTGAAACAAAATCTTTTAAAAAAGGGTTGAACGTTTAAGTAGACAATATACAATAATGCAATCATTAAAATCCTGGATGGGTATTAATGTCTGTTTGGGGAATAATTTAAAATAAAATGAATCATAAAAAACAAAAACATATTAAAGTTAATAATATAGATTCAAATATGAACGGTCATTAGAGTTATATGGACTTATATGGTTTCATTAAAACATCAAAATAGAATCGCATTTGAAAAGTTGCACATACAATGAAAATATAACTAATGCAACACGATTGTACTGTTTTAAGTCGCTTAAGTTATATTGGTATAAACCCTTGTTTAAACACTAAAACAATCTTAATTTAAAAAAGGCACCGTGTAACAATATACCGCATATTCAATTTAAAATCCTGGGATGTGCATAAATTCTATTGTATGGGGATATATTTAACAATAATTGAATCTTATCAAAACAAATCGCATTACAATTTGAAAATATACCCGTTCTAAATATTTTTGGGGCTTTTCATTATATGGACCCTATATCAGGCGTTTCATTAAAACTCAAAAATAAATCCATTTGAAAAGTGTGCATACAAGTAGAAAATATCAGCAATAATGCAATCCCAGTTCTACTAGTTTTAACGGTCAAGCCATATAGTTATATTGCTTAATAACCTTTTTGGAAACACTAAAACGAACCAATTAAAAAAATTGCAGATAAAGAAATATACCGCGATAATGCAATATTAAAATCCGGTTTCTTAATTCTATTTTCAGGGATATATTTTAACAATAATTGAATCTTGATCAAAAAAATCCTTCAATTTGATAAAACGCAGTTTTCAATAAAGGGTCATCCGACAGTTATAGACTTATATCGAGCGTTTCATTAAAACATCAAAATGAATCGCATTTTGAAAAAGTTGCACTGAAAATATAGCAATAAATGCAATCACGCAGTTTTCTAGTATTTAACGGTCAAGCCTTAGTTATATTTGAATTAAGCCTTATGTTGAAACACTAGAAACGAACCAATTAAAAGAATAGTGCACAATAAGTAACAATATACCGCGTAATGCAATAAATTTAAAATCCCGGGTTTTGCATTAATTTGCTATTAATAAGGGGATATTTTAACATAGGTTGAATCTTGGTCAAAACAAAATCCATGTACAATTTGATAATATACCGCAGTTTAAGTATTTAACGGTCAAAACCCATATAATTCCTTCGGCTAATATAAGCCGTTTTATTGAAAACTAGAAAACGAATCTTAAAATTAAAAAGTGTTCACGGATAAGTTGACAATATACCAAATAATGCAATCATTAAAATCCGCGATGGGTATTAATGTTTGTTGTATCCGGGGATATTTTTAACCATTAAAATGAATCATGATAAAAACAAATGGAACATATTTAAAGTTTAATAATTTCCAGTTCTACAAGTTTGAACGGTCGTGGCGTACAGTTTATATGGACTTTTCGGCGTTTCATTAAAAAACATCAAAATAGAACCGCATTTGAAGAATTGTGTTGCAAGTAGACAATATACAACAATAATGCAATCACCAGGTTCTATTATTTAACAATTAAGCCTTATAGTTATTCGGCCCATATAAAGCCGTTTTTTGAAACACTAGGAAACCGAATCCTAATTAAAAAAATTGCACGGATAAATAGACAATAAACCCCGCTTTATAATGCAATCATTAAAATCCTGGGATGGGTAAAATGTGTTATTTATCGGGGATATAATTTAACAATAGGAAATTGAATCATGTAAAAACAAAAAGACATGTTAAAGAAAGTTAATAATATAAAGTTCTACAAGTATTTAACGGTCTGCCTCAGTTATATGGACCTATATCGAGCGTTTTCATTAAAACATCAAAATAAATCGCATTTGAAAAGTGTGCCATACAAGTAGGAAAATACAGAATAATGCAATCACGCAGTTCTACTAAGTATTTTAACAGTCCAAAGCCATATAGTTATTCGGCCTTATAAAGCCGTTTTTGAAAACACTAAGAAACCAATCCTAATTAAAAAAGTGACGGATAAATAGACTAAACCCATATTAATTACAATCTTAAAATCCTGGGATTTAGGTAATAATGTTTTTATTTGTCAGGGATATAATTTAACAATAAATTGAATATGATAAGAACAAATAAACATGTTAAAGTTAATAATATCGCAGTTCTTACCGTATTGAACGGTCATGCCTCAGTTTATATGGACCTATAATCCGGGTTTCTTAAAAACATCAAAATAAAATCGCATTTTGAAAGGGGTGTGCCATACAAAGTAAAATAACAGCAATTTGCAATCACGCAGTTCTACTGGTATTTAATTGGTCAACCATAAAGTTATATTGGTTATATAAGGCCTTTGTTTGGGAAACATAAAAAATCTTAATTAAAAAAGGTGCCCGATAAGGAGACAAATACCGCGATAATGCAATCCATTAAAATTCTGCATTAAGGTATTAATTGCTGTTGTATCCGGGGGATATATTTCAACGATAAAATGAATAATGGTAAAAACAAATAGACATTTAAAGTTAATAATATTCCCATTCTAAAGTATTAACGGTCATTGCCTTACAGTTATATGGGCCTTATCGGCGTTTCAAAAACATCAAAATAGAATCGCATTTTGAAAGAAGTGTTCACAACAAGTAAATATCAGCAATAATGCCAATCCGCAGTTCTACTAAGTATTTAACGGTCCAAGCCATATAGTTATATTGGCCTTATATAAGCCGTTTATTGAAACACTGAAACCAACTAATTAAAAAGATAATTGCACAAGATAAAGTGGGCAATATACCGCGATAATGCAATCATTAAAATCCTGGGTTTGCATTAATGTGCTATTGGTTCGGGGATATATTTTTAACAATAATGTGAATCTTGATAAAAACAAATCCGGCATGTACAATTTGATAATATACCCCAGTTCTACGTTTTAACGGTCCTTGCCGTACAGTTATATGGACCTATATCGGGCTTTCATTAAAACATCAAAATGAAATCCATTTAAAAAATTGCACCTTAAAGTAGAAAATTCAACAATAATGCAATCACCAGTTGTACCTATTATTTAACGGTTCAAACCCATATAGGTTATAAACTTTTTAAAATTTTGTAATTGAAACACTAGAAACGAATCTTAATTAAAAAAAAATTGCACCGATAAAAACAATAAACCCTTTATTAATAATCATTAAAATCCTGGGATGGGTAAAATGTGTTTTGTATCCGGGAATATAATTTAACAATAGAATTGAATCATGATAAAAACAAATAGACCTTTAAAATTAATAATATACCGCAGTTCACAAGTATTGGGAAGGGTCATGCCGTACAGTTTTATATGGACTTATATCAGGCCGTTTCTTAAAACATCAAAATAGAATCGCATTTGAAAGAAGGTGCACATACAAGTAGAAAATATACAACAATAATTTAAATCACGCAGTTCTACTATTGGTTAATTTTGGTCAAACCATATAAATTTGGCATATAAGTTATTATTGAAACCCCAAAACGAATCTTAATTAAAAATGGTCGAATAAGTAGACAATATCCGCGATAATGCCAATTCATTAAAATCCTGGGATTTGCATTAATGTGTTATTGTATCCGGGGATATATTTTAACACTTAATGAATTTGATCAAAACAAATCAGCTGAAATTTGATAATTATCCCGCAGTTCTACAATTATTTAACGGTCCCAAAAGCCATATGGTTATATCGGCTAATAAGCCGTTTTTATTGAAACACTAAAACAGATCTTAATTAAAAAAGTGTTCCGGATAAGTTGACAATATACCGCAATAATGCAATCATTAAAATCACTGCGATGGGTATTAATGTCTGTTGTATCGGGGATATATTTTAACAATAGAAATGAATCGTGATAAAAACAAATAGGCATGTTGAAGGTGATAATACACCACAGTTCTGACAGTATTTAACTGGTCAAGCCATATAGTTATATGGGCTTATATAAGCCGTTTTATTGAAACACTAGAAACGAATCTTAATTAAAAAAGTGTGCACGGATAAGTAGACAACATACCGCGATAATGCAATCATTAACATCCTGGGATGTGCATTAATGTGCTATTGTATCGAGGATATATTTTAACAATAGTAATGAATCTTGATCAAACAAATCGGCATGTACAAGTTGATAATATACCGCAGTTCTACAAGTATTTAACGGTCAAGCCATATAGTTATATGAGCTTATATAAGCCGTTTTATTGAAACACTAGAAACGAATCTTAATTAAAAAAAGTGTGCACGGATAAGTAGACAATATACCGCGATAATGCAATCATTAAAATCCTGATATGTGCATTAATGTGCTATTGTATCGAGGGATATATTTTAACAATAGTAATGAATCTTGATCAATACAAATCGGCATGTACAAAATGATAATATACCGCAGTTCTACTACTATTTAACGGTCAAGCCATATAATTATATGGGCTTATATAAGCCGTTTTATTGAAACACTTGACACGAATCTGAATTAAAAAATTGTAAACGTCTAAGTAGACAATATACCGCAATAATGCAATCATTAAAATCCTGGGATGAGTATTAATGTGCTATTGTATCGGGGGATATATTTTAACAATAGTAGTGAATCTTGATTAAAACAAATCGGCATGTACAAGTTGATAATATACCGCAGTTCTACTGGTATTTAACGGTCATGCCGAGAGTTATATGGACTTATATCAAGCGTTTCATTAAAACATCAAAATAGAATCGCATTTGAAAAGGATGTGCACATACAAGTAGAAAATATACAGCAATAATGCAATCACGCAGTTGTACTAGTATTTAACGGTCAAGCTATATAGTTATATTGGCATATATAAACCGTTGTATTGAAACACAGAAACGAATCTTAATTTAAAAAATGTCACGGATAAGTTAGACAATATACCGCGATAATGCAATCATTAACATCCTGGGATGTGCATTAATGTGCTATTGTATCGGAGGATATATTTTAACAATAGTAATGAATCTTGATCAAAACAAATCGGCATGTACAAGTTGATAATATACCGCAGTTCTACAAGTATTTAACGGTCAAGCCATATAGTTATATCGGCTTATATAAGCCGTTTTATTGAAACACTAGAAACGAATCTTAATTAAAAAAAGTGTGCACGGATAAGTTGACAATATCACGCAATAATGCAATCATTAAAATCTTGCGATAGTGGTATTAATGTGCTGTGTATCGGGGATATATTTTAACATTAGAAATGAATCATGATAAAAACAAATAGACATGTTAAAGTTAATAATATACCGCAGTTCTACAAGTATTGAACGGTCATCCGCCACAGTTATATGGACTTATATCAGGCGTTTCATTAAAACATCAAAATAGAATCGCATTTGAAGAAGTGTGCACATACAAGTAGAAAATATACAGCAATAATGCAATCACAGTTCTACTAGTATTTAACGGTCAAAGCCATATAGTTATATTGAACATATAAGCCGTTATGTTAGAAACACTAAAACGAACCTTAATTAAAAGAATAGTGCACAGATAAGTAGACAATATACCGCGATAATGCAATCATTAAAATCCTGGGATTTGCATTAATGATATAGCTATTGTATCGGGGATATATTTTAACACTAGTAATGAATCTTGATCAAAACAAATCGGCATGTACAATTTGATAATATACCAGATTCTACAAGTATTTAACAGTCCAAGCCATATAGTTATATCGGCTAATATAAGGTTTATTGAAACACTAGAAACGAATCTTAATTAAAAAAGTGTTACGGATAAGTTGACAATATACCGCAATAATCAATCATTAAATCTACGATGGGTATTAATGACTTTGTATCGAGATATATTTAACAATAAAATGAATCGTGATAAAAACAAATAAGCATGATTGAATGATAATCACACAGTTCTACAAGTATTAACGTCCAGCCATATAGTTATATCGACTTATATAAGCCGTTTTATTGAAACACTAGAAACAGTCTTAAATAAAAAAGTTGTGCACGGATAAGTAGACAATATACCGATAATGGAATCATTAAAATCCTGGGATGTGTCATTAATGTGCTATTGTATCAGGGGATATATTTAACAATAGTAATGAATCTTAGTCAAACATATCCCATGTACAGTTGATAATATGCAGGTCTACAAGTATTTAACAGTAAAACCATATGATTATATCAGCTTATATAAGCCGTTTTATTCGACACTAGATACGAATCTTAATTAATAAAGTGTGCACGGATAAAGTAGACAATATGCCGCGACAATGAAATCATTAAAAATCCTGATATATTACGTGTGTGCTATTGTATCGAGATATATTTTAACAATAATGAATCTTGATCAAAACAAATCATGTACAGTTGATAAACTATACGCAATTCTACTAGTATTTAACGGTCCAAGTCATATAATTATACTTAAGGCTTATATAAGATTTATTAAACACTAAACGAATGTAATTAAAAAAGTGTGAACGTTTAAGTAGACAATATACCGCAATAGTAATCATTAAATCCTGCGATGGGTATTAATAATGCTGTGTATTGGGGATATAATTTAACAATAGAAATGAATAAAGTAAACAAATAGACATGTTAAGTTAATAATATACCGCAGTTCTACAAGTATTGAACGGATCATGTAATGAGGATTATATGGACTTATATCAAGCGTTTTCATTAAAACTTGTCAAAATAGAATCGCATTTGAAAAAATGTGCACATACAAGTAGAAAATATACAGCAATAATGCAATCACGCAGTTGTACTAGTATTTAACGGGTCAAGCTATATAGTTATATTGGCTTATATAAACCGTTGTTAAAACACTAAAACAGATACTTAATTTCAAAAAAATGTGCACCAAATAAGTGAATTAATATACCGCGATAATGCAATCATTAAATCCTGGGATGTGCATAAATGTGCTATTGTATCGAGGGGATATATTTAACAATAAAATAGATCTTCAGTCAAAACAAATCGGCATGTACAATTGATAATATACCGCCAGTTCTAGTATTTAACGGTCAAGCCATATGGTTATCGGCTAATATAAGCCGTTTGTTGAACACTAGAAACGGAATCCCAATTAAAAGGTGTTCCACGGATAAGTTGACAATATACTGCCAATAATGCAATCATTAAAATCACCGATGGGTATTAATATGCTGTTGTATCGAGGATATATTTAACCAATATAAAGAAATGAATCATTGATAAAGGAAAACAAATAGGGCATGTTGAAGGTGATAATATACATGATTCTACAAGTATTGAACGGTCATGCCGTACAGTTATATGGACTTATATCAAACGTTTCATTCAAAACATCAAAATAGAATCGCATTTGAAAGTGTGCACATACAAGTAGAAAATAAAAGCAATAATGCAATCACACAGTTCTACTATTATTTAACAGTGCATCATATAGATTATATTAGTATATAAGCCGTTATTGAAACCCACTAGAAACGAACCTTAATTAAAGAATAATTTTGAATAAGTGAACAATATACCGCGATAATACCATCCATTAAAATCCTAGGATTTGCGATAATATGCTATTGTATCAGGATATATTTTTAACATAATAATGAATCTTGATCAAAACAAGTCGACATGTACAGTTTGTTATTATACGCAGTTCCTACAAGTATTTAACGGTCAAAACATATGGTTATATCCAGCTAATATAAAGCCGTTTTATTGAAACACTAAACGAATCTTAATTAAAAAGTGTTCTGGATAAGTTGACAATACCCACCAATAATGCAATCATTAAAATCTACGATGGGTATTAATGTGCTGTTGTATCGAGATATATTTTAACTTACGTAGAAATGAATCATAGTAAAACAAATGAACATGTTAAAGTTAATAATATTCACCCAGTTCTAAGTATTGAATAATGGCGTACAGTTATATGGACTTGTATCAGCGTTTCAAAAACATCAAAAATAGAACCGCATTTGAAAAATTAATAGCATGCAAGTAGACAATATACAACAATAGTACAATCACACTTGGTTCTGCTATATTTAACTTAGTCAAGCCCATATGAGATTTATATCGGCTTGCCGTGAATTTTATTGAAACCCACTGAAACCAGTCCTAATTAAAAAGTGTACACAGTTAATGAACAATAAACCGCATAAAATGCAATCATTAAAATCCTGGGATGGGTATGTGTGTGTTGTGTCGGGGATATAATTTAACAATAGAGTCCTTAGTAAAACAAATGAACATATTGAAGTTAATAGCCTTGATTCTACAAGTATTTGCTGGTCATGGCACAGTTATATGGACCCTATATCGAGCGTTTCATTAAAGACATCAAAATGGAATCGCATTTTGAGAAGAGAGTGTGCACTGCAAGTAGGAAATATACAGCAATAAGTACAGTCACGCCAGTTCTACTGGTGTTTAACAGTCCAAGCCATATAGTTCATCGACTTATATGAAATACGTTTATTGAGTACTAGAAACAGTCCTAATTAAAAAAAGTGTGCACGGGTAAATAGACAATAAACCGCTCTATAATGCAATCATTAAAATCCTGGGATGAGTAATAATGTGTTGTGTATCAGGGGATATAATTTAACAATAAATTGAATCATGATAAGAACAAATGGAGCATATTAAATTAATAATATACCGCAGTTCTACAAGTATTGGTGTGGTCATGCCGTACAGTTATATGGACCTATATCGAGCGTTTCATTAAAAACATCAAAATAAAATCATTTGAAAAGAATTGTACATACAAGTAGAAATATGCAACAATTATGCAATCACGCAGTTCTGCTAGTATTTAATGGGTCAAGCCATATATATTGGCTTATATAAGCCTTTATGTTGAAGCTTTAAAACGAATCTTAATTATTAAAAAAGTGTACCGATAAGTAGACAATATACCGCGATAATGCAATCATTAAAATTCTGCGATGGTATTAATGTGCTGTTGTTGTATGTCAGGGGATATATTTCAACATTAGAAATGAATAATGATAAACAAATAGACATATTAAAGTTAATAATATTCCGCAGTTCTACAAGTGTTAACGGTCATGCCATTACAGTTATATGGGCTTGTATCAACGTTTTATTCTAAAAACATCAAATAGAATCACTTGTTGAAAAGAAGTGTGCACATACAGTAGAAAGCATAACAATAATGCAATCACGCAGTTCTACTAGTATTTAACGGTCAAGCCATATAGTTATGTTGGCTTATATAAAGCCCGTTGTATTGAAACACTAAAACAGTGTAATTAAAGAATAATTGCACAGATAAGTAGACAATATACCGCGATATTTTGTCATTAAAATCCTAGGTTGCATTAGTAATAACTATTGTATCAGAGGGATATATTTTAACTAATAGTAATGAATCTTAGTCAAAACAAATCAGCATATACAATTTGATATATATATGATTCTAAGTATTTGGTCATGCCGTACAGTTATATGGACCCACTATATCAGGCGTTTCATTAAAACATCAAAATAGAATCGCATTTGAAAAGTATTGCACATACAAGTGAAAATATACAGCAATAATGCAATCCGCAGTTGTACTAGTATTTAACAGTCAAGCCATGTAGTTATGGCTTATTTAAGCCTTTGTGTTGGAAACACTGAAACGAATCTTAATTAAAAAAAGTGTGCCGATAAGTAGACAATAAACCACTATAATGCAATCATTTAAAATCCTGGGATGGGTAATAATGTGTTATTGTCAGGGGATATAATTTAACAATAGGAATTGAATGTGATAAAACAAATAGACATGTTAAAGTTAATAATATACACGCAGTTCTACAAGTATTGAACTGGTCATGCCGTACAGTTATATGGACTTATATCGAGCGTTTCATTAAAACATCAAATGAATCGCATTTGAAGAAGTGTGCACATACAAGTGAAAATATACAGCAATAATGCAATGCGCAGTTCTACTAATTATTTAACGGTCCAAGCCATATAGTTATATTCAGCCTATATAAACTAGTATATTGAAACACTAGAAACGAATCTTAATTAAAAAGAATAGTGCACAGATAAGTGAACCTAATATACCCGCAATAATACAATCATTAAAATCCTGGATTTGCATGTGTGCTATTGTATCAAGGATATATTTTAACAATAGTAATGAATCTTGATCAAAACAAATCGGCATGTATAGTTTGATAATGTACCGCAGTTCTACAAGTATTTAGCGCTTAGTCATGCCGTACGGTTATATGGACTATATCGAGCGTTTCATTAAAACATCAAAATAGATCGCACATTTGAAGAAGTATTGCACATACAAATGAAAATATACAGCAATAATGCAATCACGCAGTTATGCTAATCCATTTAACGGTCAAGCCATATAGTTATATTGGCTTATTTAAAACCTTTATGTTAGAAACACTAAAACGAATCTTAATTAAAAATTATTACCGATAAATGAACAATAAACCGCTATAATGCAATCATTAAAATCCTGGGATGGGTAATAATGTATATTTGTCAAGGATATAATTTAACAATAAGGGTAGATCATGATAAAAACAAATAGACATATTAAAATTAATAATATACCGCAGTTCTACAAGTATTGAACGGTCATGCCGTACAGTTATATGGACTTATATCGAGGCGTTTCATTAAAACATCAAATGATCATTTGAAGAATGTGCATACAGTGAAAATATACGCTTAATAATGCAATCACACCAGTTCTACTAGTATTTAACGGTCAAGCCATATAGTTATATCGGCTAATATAAGCCACGTTTATTGAAACACTAGAAACGATCTTAATTAAAAGAGTGTTCACGGATAAATAGACAATAAGAAAAGCCACTATATGCAATCATTAAAATCCTGGGATGAAATATTATTGTGTATCAGGGGATATAATTAACTGTAAATTGAATGTAATAAAAGTAATGAGCATATTAAAGTTAATAATACACCAGTTCTACTAGTATTTAACGGTCATACCATACAATTCTGGACCTATATCGGCGTTTCATTAAAACATCAATAGAATCGCATTTGAGAAAGAGGTATTGCACATACAAGTAGAAATATACAGCAATAATGCAATCACGCAGTTCTACTAGTATTTAACTGGTCAAGCCATATAGTTATGTCAACCCTTATAAGCCGTTTATTGAAACCTAAAGGAAACGAATCCTAATTAAAAAAGTGTGCACGGATAAATGACAATAAACCGCTATAATGCAATCATTAAATCCTGGGATGAGTAATAATGTGTTATTTATTGTATCGAGGATATAATTTAACAATAAATTGAATCATGATAAGAACAAATAGACATATTAAAGTTAATAATATACCGCAGTTCTAGTATTGAACAGTCATGCCGTACAGTTATATGGACCTATATCCAGGCGTTTCATTAAAACATCAAAATAAAATCGCATTTTAGAAAAATTATTACATACAAATAGAAAATATACAACATTATGCAATCACGCAGTTCTACTAGTATTTAATGGTCAAGCCATAAGTTATATTCCAACTATAAAGCGCTATGTTGAAACATAGAAACGAATCTTAATTAAAAAAGTGTACCGATAGTAGACAATATACCCGCGATATGCAATCATTAAAATTCTAAATGGGTATTAATGTGCTGTTGTGTCGGGGATATATTTCAACATTAGAAATGAACTAATGATAAAAGCAAATAGACATGTTAAATTAATAATTTCATAGTTCACAAGTGATGAACGGTCATGTAAAGCCTGAGTTATATGGGCTTATGTCGAGAGCGTTTCGACAAAACATCAAAATAGAATCGCATTTTGAAAAGTGTGCACATACAAGTAGAAAATATACAGCAATAATGCCAATCACACCAGTTCTACTAGTATTTAACGGTCAAGCCATATGGTTATATTGGCTTATATAAGCCGTTATGTTGAAACACTAGAAACGAACCTTAATTAAAAGAATAGTGCACAGATAAAGTAGACAATATACCGCGATAATGCAATCATTAAAATCCTAGGATTTACATTAGTAATATATTGTATCAAGGGGGATATATTTTAACAATAATGTGAATCTTGATCAAAACAAATCGGCGCCTTACCAATTTGATAATATACACCAGTTCTAAGTATTCTTCAGTCATGCCGTACAGTTATATGGACCTATATCGAGCATTTCATTAAAAACATCAAAATAAGATCGCATTTGAAAGAAGTGTGCATACAAGTAAATATACAGCAATAATGCAATCACCAGTTCTACTATTATTTAACGAATTAAACCACATATAATTATATTAGCTTATTTAAGCCTTTAATATTGAAAACACTAAAACAGTCTTAATTAAAAAAATTATTGCACCGATAAGTGAACAATAAATATATAATACAATCATTAAATCCTAGGATGGGTAATAATGTGTTATTGTATCAGGGATATAATTTAACAATTGAATCATGATAAAAAACAAAATAGACATATTAAAAGATTATTAATATACACAGTTCTACAAGTATTGAACGGTCATGCCATGCAGTTATATGGACTTATATCAGGCACGTTTCATTAAAACTGTCAAAATAGAATCGCATTTGAAAGAAGTGTGCACATACAAGTAGAAAATATACAGCAATAATGCAATCACGCAGTTCTACTAGTATTTAACGGTCCAAGCCATATAGTTATATTGGCTTATATAAGCCGTTAATATTGAAACACTAGAAACTGAATCTTAATTAAAGAATAATTGCACAGATAAATAGACAATATACCACTGATAATGCAATCATTAAAATCCTAGGATTTGCATTAATAATACTTGCTATTGTATCCAGGGGATATATTTAATAATAATATTAGTCTTGATCAAAACAAATCAGCATAACTGTTGATAATATACCGCAGTTCTACAAGTATTTAACAGTCCAAGCCATAAGTTATATCAGCTAATATAAGCCGTTTTATTGAAACACTAAAACGAATCTTAATTAAAAAAAGTGTGCACAGATGAGTTGACAATACCAATAATGCAATCATTAAAATCTTGCGATGGGTAGTAATGTGTTGTATCAGGATATATTTTAACATTAGAAATGAATCATGATAAAACAAATAGACATATTCAAGTTAATATACACCAGTTCTACAAGTATTGAACGGTCATGCCGTACAGGTATATGGACTTATATCGAGCGTTTCATTAAAAACATCAAAATAGAATCGCATTTCCCGAAAAGTGTGCACATACAAAGTAGAAAATACAGCAATAATGCAATCACGCAGTTCTACTAGTATTTAACGGTCCAAGCCATATGGTTATATTGGCTTATATAGGCATTAATATTGAAACACTAGAAACAGACCTTAATTAAAAAATAGTGCTAGATAAGTAGACAATATACCGCGATAATACAATCATTAAAATCCTGGGATTGCATTAATGTGCTATTATGTCAGAGATATATTTAACACTAATGAATCTGATCAAAAAACAAATCATGTACAATTTGATAATATGCCGCAGTTCTACAAGTATTTAACAGTCAAGCCATATAATTTATATCAGCTAATATAATAGATTTTGTTGAAACACTAGGAAACAAAGATCTTAATTAAAAAGTGTTCTGGCGGATAAGTTGACAATATACCAATAATGCAATCATTATTAAAAATCCTGCAGTGGAGTATTAATGTGCTGTTATCGGGGGATATATTTAACAATGAGAGAAACGATCGTAGTAAAAACAAATAGGCATGTTGAAGGTGATAATACACAATTCTACAAGTATTTAACGGTCAAACCATATGGTTATATCGACTTATATGGCCGTTTTATTGAAGCTTTAGAAACGAATCTTAAATAAAAAGTGTGCTGGATAAATGACAATGTCACGCGATAATGGAATCATTAAAATCCTGGGATGTGCGTTAATGTGCTATTGTATCGGGATATATTTTAACAATAACAATGAATCTTGATCCAAAACATGTCAGCAGTTGATAATATACCGCAGTTCTACAAGTATTTAGCTTGGTCCAAAATATATGAATTTATATCCAGCTTATATAAAGCCGTTTTATTCAAACACTAGATACGAGTCTTAATTAATAAGTGTGCACGGATAAGTAGACAATATGCCAACAATGAAATCATTAAAATCCTGATATGTTAATGTGCTATTGTATCCAGGGGGATATATTTTAACAATAATGGCCGAATCTTGATCCATAAAATCAGCAGAAGTTGATAATATACTGCAGTTCTACTAGTATTTAACAGTCAAGAATCCTTATATTATATGAAGCTATATAGGACGATTTTATTAAAACGCAAAACGAATCTTAATTAAAAAAAGTGAACGTTTAAGTAGACAATATACCGCAATATTCTGATATTTAAAATCTGCGATGAGTATTAATGTGCTGTTATGTGGGGGAGATATAATTTAACTAATAAAATGAATCATGATAAAAACAAATAGACATATTAAAGTTAAATAATATACCATAGTTCTACAAGTAATTGAACGGTCATGCCAAAGCCAAATTATATGGACTTATATCAAGCGTTTCATTACAAAACATCAAAATAGAATCGCATTTTGAAGAAAAGTGTGCACATAGGTAAATATACAGCAGCATGATACGCAGTTGTACTAATTATTCTTGGTCAAGCTATATAGTTATATTGAAACATATAAACCGTTGTATTGAAACACACAAAACGAATCTTAATTTAAAAATGTGCGCAAATGAAATAGACAATATACCGCGATAGTACGTCATTAAAATCTGGGATGTGCATAAATGTGCTGTTATCGGGGATATATTTTAACAATAGTAATGAATCTTGATCCAAAACAATCAGCATGTACAATTTGATAATATACACCAGTTCTACAAGTATTTAACGGTCAAGCCACTATAGTTATATCGGCTATTATAAGCACGTTTATTGAAACACACTAGAGCAGTCTTAATTAAAAGTGTTCACGGATAAGTTGACAATATACGCAATAATGCAATCATTAAATCCTGCGATGGGTATTAATGTGCTGTTGTATCAAGGATATATTTAACGATAGAAATGAATCATGATAAAACAAATAGACATGTTAAAGTTAATAATATTCCGCAGTTCTACAAGTATTGAACAGTCGTGGCGTACAGTTATATGGACTTGTATCAGGCGTTTCATTAAAAAACATCAAAAATAGAACCACATTTGAAAATTGTGCTTGTGCAAGTAGACAATATACCAGCAACCAATGCAATCACGCAGTTCTACTACAGTGTTAACAGTCAAGCCATATAGTTATATCTGACATATAAGCCGTTTTATTGAAACACTAGAAACGAATCTAATTAAAAAGTGTGCTGGATAAATAGACAATAAGCCGCTATAAATGCAATCATTAAAATCCTAGGATGGGTAATAATATGTTATTGGCATCAGGATATAATTTAACAATGAGAATTGAATCTGATAAAACAAATAGACATGTTAAAGTTAATAATACCGCATTCTACAAGTATTTAACAGTCATACTTATTACAGTTATATGGACCTATATCAGGCGTTTCATTAAAACATCAAAATAGAATCGCATTTTGAAAGAATGCTGCACATACAAGTGGGAAATATACAGCAACAATGCAATCGCAGTTCTACAGTGTTAACAGTCAAGCCATATAGTTATATCGGCTTATATAAGCCGTTTGTTGAAACACTGAAACGAATCTAATTAAAAAAAGTGCACGGATAAATAGACAATAAACCGCTATAATGCAATCATTAAAATCGGGATGGGTAATAATGTGTTATTGTGTCAGGGGATATAATTTAACATAATAATTGAATCATGATAAGAACAAATAGACATGTTAAAGTTAATAATATACACCAGTTCTCTAGTATTGAACAGTCATGCCGTACGTTATATGAGACCTATATCCAAAACGTTTCATTAAAACATCAAGTAAAATCGCATTTGAAAAAGTATGCCTTACAAGTAGAAAAATATGCTTAATTGTACAATCACGCAGTTCTACTAGTATTTAATGGTCAAGCCATAAAGTTATATTGGCTTATAACAAACGCTTTTGTGTTGAAACACTAGAAACGAAGATCTTAATTAAAAAAGTGTACACCGATAGTAGACAATATACGCGATAGTACAGTCATTAAAATTCTGCGATGGGTATTAATGTGCTGTTGTGTCAGGGGGATATTTTAACATTAGAAATAGTAATGATAAAAACAAATAGACATGTTAAAATTAATATTCCGCAGTTCTACAAGTATTATTGGTCATGCCGTACAGTTATATGGGCTTGTATCAGGCGTTTCAGTAAAACATCAAAATAGAATCGCATTTTGAAAAGTGTGCATACAAGTAGAAAATATATAGCAATAATGCAATCACGCAGTTCTACTAATGTTAACGGTCAAACCCTTATAGTTATATTATTATATAAGCCGTTATGTTGAAACACTAGAAACAGACATAATTAAAAGAATAGTGCGCAGATAAGTAGACAATATACCGCGATAATGCGCAATCGTATTAAAATCCTGGGGATTTACATTAATGTGCTGTTAATATCGGGGGATATATTATTTAACAATAGTAATGAATCTTGATCAAAACAAATCATGTACAGTTTATTAATATACCGCAGTTCTACAAGTATTTAACGGTCATTATTAAATGCAGTTATATGGACCTATGTCAAGGCGTTTCCATTGAAACATCAAAGAATAGAATCGCATTTGAAAAAGTGTGCACATACAAGTAGAAAGATAACCACAGCAATAATGCAATCACTGATTGTACTAGTATTTAACGGTCCAAAAATCGCCCAGTTATATTGGCTTATTTAAGCCTTTGTGATGAAACACTAGAAACAGATCTTAATTAAAAGTATTGCACCGATAAGTAGACAATAAACCGCTATAATGCGTGTTAAAATCTAGGTGGGTAATAATGTGTTATTATTGTCAGGGATATAATTTAACTAATAAATTGAATCATAAATGAAAACAAATAGACACATGTTAAAGTTAATAATATACCGCAGTTCTACTAAGTATTGAACAGTCTGTATTTGATTATATGGTTCTCTCAGAGCGTTTCATAATAAAATGAATCACATTGAAAGAAGTACTTTATACAAGTAGAAAATGTACAGCAATAATGCAATACTTTGATTCTACAGTATTTATTGGTCCAAGCCATATAGTTATATTATTATATAAGCCATTAATATTGAAACACTAGAAACGAATCTTAATTAAAGAATAATTGCACAGATAAATGAATATTATACCGCGATAATGCAATCATTAAATCCTGGGATTTACATTAATGTGCTATTATTGTCAGGATATATTTTAACAATAGTAATGAATCTTGATCAAAACAAATCATGTACAATTCGATAATATACCATGATTCTACAAGTATTGTGGTCAAGCCATATAGTTATATCAGCTAATATAAGCCGTTTTTATTGAAACACTAAAACGAATCTTAATTAAAAAAAATTATTGCACAGATAAGTTGACAATATACCGCAATAATGCAATCATTAAAATCCTGCGATGGGTATTAATATTGCTGTTGTATCGGGGATATATTTTAACATTAGAAATGAATCATAATCAAAAACAAATGAGCATGTTAAAGTTAATAATGACTGCGGTTCTACAAGTATTGAACGGTCGTAGCGTACAGTTATATGGACTTGTATCGAGCGTTTCATTAAAACATCAAATAGAACCCGCATTTTAGAAGAATTGTTAACATACAAGTAGACAATATACCCAACAATAATGCAATCACGCAGTTCTACTGGTATTTATTATTCAAGCCATATAGTTATATCTAACCCATATAATGGGTCGTTTTATTGAAACACTAAAACGAATTCTAATTTAAAAGTGTGCACGGAGAAATAGACTATTAAACCGCTATAATGCAATCGGCTAAAATCCTGGGATGGGTAATAATGTATTTATTGTATCAGGGGATATAATTTAACAATAGAATTGAATCATAGTAAAAACAAATAGACATGTTAAAAAGTTAATAATATTTCACCAGTTCTACAAGTATTGAACAGTCATGCCATTACCAGTTATACGGACTTGTATCGACGTTTCATTAAAACATCAAAATGAATCGCATTTGAAGAAGTGTGCACATACAAATGAAAATATACAGCAATAATGCAATCACGCAGTTCTACTAGTATTGTAAGGTCAAACCAAAAGTTATATTGAAACATAACAAGCCTTTATTCTTGAAACACTAGAAACGAATCTTAGTATTAAAAAGTGTGCGCCGATAGTGAACCAATATACCGCGATAATGCAATCATTAAAATTCTGCGATGGGTATTAATGTGCTGTTGTATCGAGATATATTCAACATTAGAAATGAATAATTATAGAAAACAAATGGACATGTTAAATTAATAATATTCCGCAGTTCTACCAAGTATTGAACGGTCATGCCGTACACAGTTATACGGACTTGTATCGAGCGTTCATTTAAAACATCAAAAGAATGAGAATCATTTGAAAGAATTGTGCACATACAAGTGAAAATATGCAGCAATAATGCAATCCGCAGTTCTACTAGTATTTAATGGTCGACCATAAAAGTTATATTGGCTTATATAAGCGCTGTATTGAAAACACTAAAGAAACGAATCTTAATTAAAAAGAGTGTGCACGGATAAATAGACAATAAACCGCTATAATGCAATCATTAAAATCCATAGGATGTGCATTAATGTGCGCTGTGTGTATCAAGGGGATATATTTTAACTAATAATAATGAATCTTGATCAAAACAAATCAGCATGTACAAGTTGATAATATACACCAGTTCTACAAGTACTAACGGTCAAGCCATATAGTTATATCAACTATATAAGCACGTTTCATTGAAAACACTAGATAGAATCTTAATTAATAAAATTATTGCACGGATAAGTAGACAATATGCCGCGACAATGAAATCATTAAAATCCTGATATATTGTGCATTAATGTGCTATTGTATCGGGATATATTTTAACAATAATAATAGATCTTGATCAAAACAAATCCAGCATGTAGGTGATAAATACCGCAGTTCTACTAGTATTCGGTCAAATATATAGTTATATCTGACTTATATAAAGCGTTTTATTAAGAAACACTAGATACGAATCTTATTTAAAAAGTGTGCACGGATAAGTAGACTTTATACCAAGATATTACAATCATTAACATCCTAGGATGTGCATTAATGTGTGTGTATCCAAGGGGGATATATTTTAACAATAGAAATGAATTATGATAAAACAAATAGACATGTTAAAGAAGTTAATAATATTCCATGATTCTACAAGTATTGAACGGTCATGCCGTACAGTTATATATGGACTTATCGAGCGTTTCATTAAAACATCAAAATAAGAGATCGCATGTGAAAGAATTGTGCTTGCACAATGGAGCAATATACAGCAATAATGCAATCCATGGATTCTACTAGTATTTAACGGTCAAAGCCATATGGTTATCGACATATGGCCCGTTTTATTCTGAAACACTAGAAACAGTCTAAAATTAAAAAAGATTGCACGGATGAAGTTGACATATACGCAATAATGCAATCATTAAAATCTTGCGATGGTATTAATGTGCTGTTGTATCGGGGATATATTTAACATTAAAGAAATGAATCTTGATAAAAACAAATAGACGTATTAAAAGTTAATAATATACCGCAGTTCTGAAGTATTGAACGGTCATACCCGTACAGTTACTTATGGACTTATCGAGCGTTTCATTAAAACATCAAAATAGAATCGCCATTTGAAAGAAGTGTGCACATACACAAATGAAAATATGCAGCAATAATGTAATCCATAGTTCTACTAGTATTTAACGGTCAAACCATATGGTGCATATCGGCTTATATAAGCCGTTTTATTCCGACACTAGAAACGAATCTAAATTAAAAGGGTGCACGGATAAGTTGACATGCCCATGACAATGCAATCATTAAAATCTTGCGATGGTATTAATGTGCTGTTGTATCGGGGGATATATTTAACATTAGAAATGAATCATGATAGAAACAAATAGACATATTGAAGTTAATATTATACCGCAGTTCTACAAGTATTGAACAGTCCTTGACCTGATTATATAGACTATATCAGGCGTTTCATTAAAAACATCAAAATAGAATCGCATTTGAAAAGTGTGCATACTAGTAGAAATATACCTTAATAATGCAATCACGCAGTTCTACCAGTATTTAACAGTCCAAGCCATATAGTTATATGGGCTATCAAAACCGTTGTGTTGAAACACTAGAAACGAACCTTAATTAAAGAATGGTACACAGATAAGTGAACGTATACCGCGACAATGCAATCATTAAATCAGGATTTGCATTAAAAAGTGCTATTGTATCGAGGATATATTTAACAATAGTAATGAATCTCGATCAAAACAAATCGCGTGTATGCAATTTGATAATATGCCACCAGTTCTACAAGTATTTAACGGTCAAGCCATATAGTTATATCGAGAAAGCTAATATAAGCCGTTTATTGAAACACTAGAAACAGTCTTAATAAAAAAAAAAAAAAAAGTGTGCACGGATGAAAGACAATATATACTACCGCAATGGGATCATTAAAATCCTGGGATGTGCATTATTATTACTTTATTGGCATCAGGGGATATGTTTAACAAAGTAATGAATCTTGATCCAAAACAAATCGGCATGTACAAGTTGATAAAATGCCGCAGTTCTACTCATGTTTACCGGTCAGAAATACATATGGTTATATCTGACTATATAAGCGTTCATTGAAACACTAGATACGAATCTTAATTAATAAAAAGTATTACGGATAAGTAGACAATGCCGCGACAATGAAATCATTAAATCACAATATATTGCATTAATGTGCTATTATGTCAGGGGATATATATTTTAACAATATTAATGAATCTTGATCAAAACATATCAGCATAATACAAATTGATAATACCAGTTCTACCGTGTTAACGGTCAAGCCATATAGTTATGTATCCAGCCATATAAATGATTTTATTGAAACACTGAATGAATCTTAATTAATAAGAGGTGTGCGGATAAGTAGACAATATGCCGCGACAATGAAATCATTAAAATCTGATATGTGCATTAATGCTATTAATATCAAGGGGATATATTTAACTAATAATAATATTAATCTTAGTCAAAACAAATCGGCATGTACAAGTTGATAATATACCCACACCAATTCTAGTATTTAACAGTCCGATCATATAATTATGAAAACATAAAACGTTTTATTAAAACACACAAACGAATCTTAATTAAAAAAAGTGTGAACGTTTAAGTAGACAATATACGCAATAATGCAATCATTAAAAATCCTGCGATGGAATGATAATATTCTTATTGTATTGAGGATATAATTAACACAATAAAAGTGAATCATGATAAAAACAAACTAGACATATTAAATTAATAATATACCGCAGTTCTACAAGTATTGAACGGTCATGCCAATACTATATGGACTTATATCAAGCGTTTCATTAAAACATCAGAAATAAATCGCATTTGAAAGAAGTGTGCACATACAAGTAGAAAATATACAGCAATAAATGCAATCACAGTTGTACTAGTATTTAACGTTAAGCTATATATAGTTATATTGAAGCTTATAGAAAATATGCAGCAATAATGCAATCACGCAGTTCTACTAGTATTTAACGGTCAAACCATATAGTTATATTGAAACATATAAATGGTGTGTTAGTACTAAAACGAACCTTAATTAAAAGAATGAGTGCACAGATAGTGAACTTAATATACCCGCGATAATGCAATCATTAAAATCCTGGGATTTGCATTATTATTATTGCTATTATCAGGGATATATTTTAACACTAATAATGAATCTTAGTCAAAACAAATCGGCATGTACAATTTGATAATACCATGATTCTACAAGTATTTAGCAGTCCAAGCCATATAGTTATATCATTAATGTAAGCCGTTTATTGAAGCTAGAAACGAATCTTAATTAAAAAAAGTGTTCACGGATAGGATTGACTAATATACCGCAATAATGCAATCATTAAATCCTGCGATGGGTATTAACAATAACATTGTATCAGAGATATATTTAACAATAGAAATGAATCGTGATAAAACAAATGAAGCATGTTGGAGGTGATAATACTACAGTTCTACAAGTATTAACAGTCCGTATATAGTTATATCGACTTATATAAACGTTTTATTGAAACACTAGAAACAGATCTTAAATAAAAAAAGTCTTTCAGATAGTAGACAATATACTGCGATAATGGAATCATTAAAATCCTGGGATGTGCGTGTGCTATTGTATCAGGGGATATATTTAACAATAGTAATGAATCTTAGTCAAACATATCCCATGTACAGTTGATAATATGCAGGTCTACAAGTATTTAACAGTAAAACCATATGATTATATCAGCTTATATAAGCCGTTTTATTCGACACTAGATACGAATCTTAATTAATAAAGTGTGCACGGATAAAGTAGACAATATGCCGCGACAATGAAATCATTAAAAATCCTGATATATTACGTGTGTGCTATTGTATCGAGATATATTTTAACAATAATGAATCTTGATCAAAACAAATCATGTACAGTTGATAAACTATACGCAATTCTACTAGTATTTAACGGTCCAAGTCATATAATTATACTTAAGGCTTATATAAGATTTATTAAACACTAAACGAATGTAATTAAAAAAGTGTGAACGTTTAAGTAGACAATATACCGCAATAGTAATCATTAAATCCTGCGATGGGTATTAATAATGCTGTGTATTGGGGATATAATTTAACAATAGAAATGAATAAAGTAAACAAATAGACATGTTAAGTTAATAATATACCGCAGTTCTACAAGTATTGAACGGATCATGTAATGAGGATTATATGGACTTATATCAAGCGTTTTCATTAAAACTTGTCAAAATAGAATCGCATTTGAAAAAATGTGCACATACAAGTAGAAAATATACAGCAATAATGCAATCACGCAGTTGTACTAGTATTTAACGGGTCAAGCTATATAGTTATATTGGCTTATATAAACCGTTGTTAAAACACTAAAACAGATACTTAATTTCAAAAAAATGTGCACCAAATAAGTGAATTAATATACCGCGATAATGCAATCATTAAATCCTGGGATGTGCATAAATGTGCTATTGTATCGAGGGGATATATTTAACAATAAAATAGATCTTCAGTCAAAACAAATCGGCATGTACAATTGATAATATACCGCCAGTTCTAGTATTTAACGGTCAAGCCATATGGTTATCGGCTAATATAAGCCGTTTGTTGAACACTAGAAACGGAATCCCAATTAAAAGGTGTTCCACGGATAAGTTGACAATATACTGCCAATAATGCAATCATTAAAATCACCGATGGGTATTAATATGCTGTTGTATCGAGGATATATTTAACCAATATAAAGAAATGAATCATTGATAAAGGAAAACAAATAGGGCATGTTGAAGGTGATAATATACATGATTCTACAAGTATTGAACGGTCATGCCGTACAGTTATATGGACTTATATCAAACGTTTCATTCAAAACATCAAAATAGAATCGCATTTGAAAGTGTGCACATACAAGTAGAAAATAAAAGCAATAATGCAATCACACAGTTCTACTATTATTTAACAGTGCATCATATAGATTATATTAGTATATAAGCCGTTATTGAAACCCACTAGAAACGAACCTTAATTAAAGAATAATTTTGAATAAGTGAACAATATACCGCGATAATACCATCCATTAAAATCCTAGGATTTGCGATAATATGCTATTGTATCAGGATATATTTTTAACATAATAATGAATCTTGATCAAAACAAGTCGACATGTACAGTTTGTTATTATACGCAGTTCCTACAAGTATTTAACGGTCAAAACATATGGTTATATCCAGCTAATATAAAGCCGTTTTATTGAAACACTAAACGAATCTTAATTAAAAAGTGTTCTGGATAAGTTGACAATACCCACCAATAATGCAATCATTAAAATCTACGATGGGTATTAATGTGCTGTTGTATCGAGATATATTTTAACTTACGTAGAAATGAATCATAGTAAAACAAATGAACATGTTAAAGTTAATAATATTCACCCAGTTCTAAGTATTGAATAATGGCGTACAGTTATATGGACTTGTATCAGCGTTTCAAAAACATCAAAAATAGAACCGCATTTGAAAAATTAATAGCATGCAAGTAGACAATATACAACAATAGTACAATCACACTTGGTTCTGCTATATTTAACTTAGTCAAGCCCATATGAGATTTATATCGGCTTGCCGTGAATTTTATTGAAACCCACTGAAACCAGTCCTAATTAAAAAGTGTACACAGTTAATGAACAATAAACCGCATAAAATGCAATCATTAAAATCCTGGGATGGGTATGTGTGTGTTGTGTCGGGGATATAATTTAACAATAGAGTCCTTAGTAAAACAAATGAACATATTGAAGTTAATAGCCTTGATTCTACAAGTATTTGCTGGTCATGGCACAGTTATATGGACCCTATATCGAGCGTTTCATTAAAGACATCAAAATGGAATCGCATTTTGAGAAGAGAGTGTGCACTGCAAGTAGGAAATATACAGCAATAAGTACAGTCACGCCAGTTCTACTGGTGTTTAACAGTCCAAGCCATATAGTTCATCGACTTATATGAAATACGTTTATTGAGTACTAGAAACAGTCCTAATTAAAAAAAGTGTGCACGGGTAAATAGACAATAAACCGCTCTATAATGCAATCATTAAAATCCTGGGATGAGTAATAATGTGTTGTGTATCAGGGGATATAATTTAACAATAAATTGAATCATGATAAGAACAAATGGAGCATATTAAATTAATAATATACCGCAGTTCTACAAGTATTGGTGTGGTCATGCCGTACAGTTATATGGACCTATATCGAGCGTTTCATTAAAAACATCAAAATAAAATCATTTGAAAAGAATTGTACATACAAGTAGAAATATGCAACAATTATGCAATCACGCAGTTCTGCTAGTATTTAATGGGTCAAGCCATATATATTGGCTTATATAAGCCTTTATGTTGAAGCTTTAAAACGAATCTTAATTATTAAAAAAGTGTACCGATAAGTAGACAATATACCGCGATAATGCAATCATTAAAATTCTGCGATGGTATTAATGTGCTGTTGTTGTATGTCAGGGGATATATTTCAACATTAGAAATGAATAATGATAAACAAATAGACATATTAAAGTTAATAATATTCCGCAGTTCTACAAGTGTTAACGGTCATGCCATTACAGTTATATGGGCTTGTATCAACGTTTTATTCTAAAAACATCAAATAGAATCACTTGTTGAAAAGAAGTGTGCACATACAGTAGAAAGCATAACAATAATGCAATCACGCAGTTCTACTAGTATTTAACGGTCAAGCCATATAGTTATGTTGGCTTATATAAAGCCCGTTGTATTGAAACACTAAAACAGTGTAATTAAAGAATAATTGCACAGATAAGTAGACAATATACCGCGATATTTTGTCATTAAAATCCTAGGTTGCATTAGTAATAACTATTGTATCAGAGGGATATATTTTAACTAATAGTAATGAATCTTAGTCAAAACAAATCAGCATATACAATTTGATATATATATGATTCTAAGTATTTGGTCATGCCGTACAGTTATATGGACCCACTATATCAGGCGTTTCATTAAAACATCAAAATAGAATCGCATTTGAAAAGTATTGCACATACAAGTGAAAATATACAGCAATAATGCAATCCGCAGTTGTACTAGTATTTAACAGTCAAGCCATGTAGTTATGGCTTATTTAAGCCTTTGTGTTGGAAACACTGAAACGAATCTTAATTAAAAAAAGTGTGCCGATAAGTAGACAATAAACCACTATAATGCAATCATTTAAAATCCTGGGATGGGTAATAATGTGTTATTGTCAGGGGATATAATTTAACAATAGGAATTGAATGTGATAAAACAAATAGACATGTTAAAGTTAATAATATACACGCAGTTCTACAAGTATTGAACTGGTCATGCCGTACAGTTATATGGACTTATATCGAGCGTTTCATTAAAACATCAAATGAATCGCATTTGAAGAAGTGTGCACATACAAGTGAAAATATACAGCAATAATGCAATGCGCAGTTCTACTAATTATTTAACGGTCCAAGCCATATAGTTATATTCAGCCTATATAAACTAGTATATTGAAACACTAGAAACGAATCTTAATTAAAAAGAATAGTGCACAGATAAGTGAACCTAATATACCCGCAATAATACAATCATTAAAATCCTGGATTTGCATGTGTGCTATTGTATCAAGGATATATTTTAACAATAGTAATGAATCTTGATCAAAACAAATCGGCATGTATAGTTTGATAATGTACCGCAGTTCTACAAGTATTTAGCGCTTAGTCATGCCGTACGGTTATATGGACTATATCGAGCGTTTCATTAAAACATCAAAATAGATCGCACATTTGAAGAAGTATTGCACATACAAATGAAAATATACAGCAATAATGCAATCACGCAGTTATGCTAATCCATTTAACGGTCAAGCCATATAGTTATATTGGCTTATTTAAAACCTTTATGTTAGAAACACTAAAACGAATCTTAATTAAAAATTATTACCGATAAATGAACAATAAACCGCTATAATGCAATCATTAAAATCCTGGGATGGGTAATAATGTATATTTGTCAAGGATATAATTTAACAATAAGGGTAGATCATGATAAAAACAAATAGACATATTAAAATTAATAATATACCGCAGTTCTACAAGTATTGAACGGTCATGCCGTACAGTTATATGGACTTATATCGAGGCGTTTCATTAAAACATCAAATGATCATTTGAAGAATGTGCATACAGTGAAAATATACGCTTAATAATGCAATCACACCAGTTCTACTAGTATTTAACGGTCAAGCCATATAGTTATATCGGCTAATATAAGCCACGTTTATTGAAACACTAGAAACGATCTTAATTAAAAGAGTGTTCACGGATAAATAGACAATAAGAAAAGCCACTATATGCAATCATTAAAATCCTGGGATGAAATATTATTGTGTATCAGGGGATATAATTAACTGTAAATTGAATGTAATAAAAGTAATGAGCATATTAAAGTTAATAATACACCAGTTCTACTAGTATTTAACGGTCATACCATACAATTCTGGACCTATATCGGCGTTTCATTAAAACATCAATAGAATCGCATTTGAGAAAGAGGTATTGCACATACAAGTAGAAATATACAGCAATAATGCAATCACGCAGTTCTACTAGTATTTAACTGGTCAAGCCATATAGTTATGTCAACCCTTATAAGCCGTTTATTGAAACCTAAAGGAAACGAATCCTAATTAAAAAAGTGTGCACGGATAAATGACAATAAACCGCTATAATGCAATCATTAAATCCTGGGATGAGTAATAATGTGTTATTTATTGTATCGAGGATATAATTTAACAATAAATTGAATCATGATAAGAACAAATAGACATATTAAAGTTAATAATATACCGCAGTTCTAGTATTGAACAGTCATGCCGTACAGTTATATGGACCTATATCCAGGCGTTTCATTAAAACATCAAAATAAAATCGCATTTTAGAAAAATTATTACATACAAATAGAAAATATACAACATTATGCAATCACGCAGTTCTACTAGTATTTAATGGTCAAGCCATAAGTTATATTCCAACTATAAAGCGCTATGTTGAAACATAGAAACGAATCTTAATTAAAAAAGTGTACCGATAGTAGACAATATACCCGCGATATGCAATCATTAAAATTCTAAATGGGTATTAATGTGCTGTTGTGTCGGGGATATATTTCAACATTAGAAATGAACTAATGATAAAAGCAAATAGACATGTTAAATTAATAATATTCCGCAGTTCTACAAGTATTGAACGGTCGTGGCGTACAGTTATATGGACTTGTATCGAGCGTTTCATTAAACATCAAAAAGAACCGATTTGAAAGAATTGGCGTAAAGTAGACAATATACAGCAATAATGCAATCACGAGTTCACTTAGTATTTAATAGTCGCCGGTTATAGTTAATCATTATATAACCGTTTTATTGAAACACTAGAAACGAATTCTAATTAAAAAAGGTGCACGAAAAGACAAAACCGCTATAATGCAATCATTAAAACCTGGGATGGGTAATAATGTGTTATTGATCGGGAATAATTTAACAATAGATTGAACCATGTAAAACAAATAGACATGTTAAGTTAATAATATTTCGAGTTCTACAAGTATTGAACGGTCATGCCGTACAGTTATACGGACTTTATCGAGCGTTTCATCAAAACATCAAAATAGAATCGTACTTTGAAAGAAGTTGCCATACAAGTAGAAATATACAGCAATAATGCAATCACGCAGTTCTATAGTATTTAATGGTCAAGCCGTTATTTGGCTATATAAGCCTTTTGATTGAAACACTAGAAACGAATCTTAATTAAAAGTGTGCACCTGATAAGTAGGACAATATACCGCGATAATGCAATCATTAAAATTCTGCGGATGGGTATTAATGTTTGTTGATCGGGGGAAATTTCAACATTAGAAATGAATAATTATAAAAACAAAAGAATGTTAAAGTTAATAATATTCCGAGTTCTTTGATTGAAGGTCGCCGTCAGTTATAGGGACTTGACGAGCGTTTCCATTAAAACACAAAAAGAATCCAGAAAGAAGTGCACAACGAGAAAAATGCAATAATGCAATCACATTCTACTAGTATTTAATGGCGAAAAGAATTCTTATTTTTTTATTGAAAAACCCGGAAAATCTTAAAAAAGTGTGCAGGATAAAAGAAAAAAACCGCAAAGCCAAAAACCTGGGATGTGATTAAGGCAATTTCGGGGATATTTTTAACAAAGTAATGAATCTTGATCAAAACAAATCGGCGTAAAGTTGATAATATACCGCAGTTCTACAAGAAAGCTTTAAATTAATTTTTAAGCGTTTCATTGGAAACACAGATACGAATTTAATTAATAAAAGTGTACATAAAGGACAAATGCCGCGACAATGAAATCATTAAAACTTGATAATGTGAAATGTGCTATTGTATCGGGGAATTTTACAAAGTAATGAATCTTGACCAAATCAGCACAGGAAAAAACTTGCCCCAAATAGTATTTACCGGGTCGCCAATAGTTATATCCTATATCCGTTTTATTGAAACACCAGATACGAATCTTATTTGGGCAGGATAAGGATTTATACCGAAGAACCAAAATCCGGGATGATTAATGTGTATTGTACGGGGATAATTTTAACAATAGAAAAGAATTAGAAAAAAACAAAAGACAGTTAAAGAATAATATTCCCAGTTTTAAAGATTGAACGGTCATGCCACAGTTTATGGACTTATGAGGTTTCATTAAAACATCAAAATAGGAATCGATGAAAGAATTTGGCTTGTACAAAGACAAATACAGCAAAATTGAATAGAGTTCTACTAGTATTTAACGGTCTTTAAGTTAATCGGTTTATAAGGTTTTATTCAAACACTAAAACGAATCTAAATTAAAAAGGGGACGGATAAGTTGACAATATACCGCAAAAGAATCATTAAAATTTTGGGAGGGTATTAATGTGCTGTTGTATGGGGGAATATTTTAACATTAGAAATGAATCATGAAAAACAAAAACATTTAAAGTTAATAATTTCCGCACCAAGATTGAACGGTAGAAAGTTAGGACTTAATCGAGCCCCATTAAACATCAAAATGAATCGCAGAAAGAAGTAAGTCAGAAAATATAACAATAAGGCAATCACGCAGTTCTACTAGTATTTAAGCGTTACAAGGGGCTTTATGCGTTGTTTGAAACACCAGAAAGAACCCAAAAAGAATAGGCAGATAAGAGACAAATAGCGATAATGCAATCAAAATCCTGGGATTTGATTAAAGGTATTATCGGGGATATATTTCAATAAAAATTGATCAAAAAACGGAGTACAAGAAATATACCGCAGTTCCCCACAAATTTAAGGCGTTTAAAGTATTTAATTGTTTTATTGAAACACAGAAACGAATCTTAAAAAAAAAAAAAAAGTGGACGGATAAGAAGAAAATACCGGATAAGGAACATTAAAACCTGGAAAGATTAATGTGATTGTATCGGGAATTATTTTAACAAAAAGTAATGAATCTTTGGATCAAAACAAATCCGTACAAGTTGATAAAATACCGCAGTTCTATTTATTTATGTTTACAAGATATTTTTGGGTTTTTTGAAACACTAGAAACGAATCTTAATAAAAAAAAAAAAAAAGTGTAGGATAAGAAGACAAATACCGCGATATGGAACATTAAAATCCTGGGATGTATTAATGCCATTGTACGGGGAATATTTAACAAAAGTAATGAATCTGATCAAAACAAATCCATGTCGGATTACCGCGCACCTGATTTAACGGTGTTTAAAGATATCGGTAATATGTTTTATTGAAAAACAGAAACGAATCTTAAAAAAAAAAAAAAGGTGACGGATAAGAAGACAATATCCCGGATAATGGAATCTTAAAATCCGGATGTATTAATGTGTTGTTGTATGGGGGATAATTTTTAACATTAGAAATGAATCATGATAAAAAACAAAGAAGTTGTTAATAATATTCCAGTTCCGTTTGAACGGCGTGGCGAAGTTAATGGATTGATCGAGCGTTTCATTAAAACATCAAAAGAACGCATTTGAAAGAATTGTGCTTGCAAAGACAATATACAGCAATAATGCAATCACGGTTTACTAGTATTTAACAGGTTAAAAAGTTTATGGTTTCCGTTTTATTGAAACACTGGAAACGGAACCTTAAAAAAAGGTGCACGGATAAACGACAATAAACCCATAATGCAATCATTAAAACTTGGAGGGTAATAATGTGTTTTGTACGGGGGAATAATTTAACAATAGAATTGAACATGAAAAAACAAAAAAGGGAAAAAAAATACCCATTACAAATTTAACGGTCATGCCGCCAGTTATATGGACCTTATCGGGTTTCATTAAAACATCAAAATAGAATCGATTTGAAAGAAGTGCACATCGGGGGAAATAACGCAAAATGCAATCACGCAGTTCACTAGTAAACAGCGTTTAAGTTATATCGGTTATATAAGCTTTTTATTGAAACACCAGGGAAACCCCATAAAAAGGACAAACAGAAAAACCGATAATGCAATATTAAAACTTGGGAGGGTAATAAGTGTTATTGTATGGGGATATAATTTAACAATAGAATTGAATCAATAAGAACAAAAGAATGTTAAAGAAATATACCGAGTTCTAAAGTATTGAAGGTCATGCCGACAGTTATAGGACCATATCGAGCTTTCATTAAAATAAAAAAAATCGATTTGAAAGAAGTGCATCGAGAAAAATAAGTTATGCAACGCAGTTCATTTAGTATTTAATGGTCGTTTACAGTTATATTGGCTTATATAAGGATTGAAACACAGAAACGAATCTTAATTAAAAAGGTGAATTAGCAAATACCGCGATAATGCAATCATTAAAATTTGGCGATGGGTATTAATTTTTTATTTGGGGATATATTTTAACATTAGAAAATGAATAATGATAAAACAAAGAATTTAAAGTTAATAATATTCCGAGTTTCCACAAGATTAAGGTCGGCCGAAGTTATAGGGTTGTATCGAGCGCAAAACATCAAAAAGAATCGAGAGGGGTGCCATACAAGCAGAAAAATACAGCAAAGAATCACGCATTTCATTTGTATTTAACGGTCGTTTATAGTTAATTGGCTTTATAAGCCGTTGATTGAAACACAGAAAGAACCTTAAAAAAGAATAGGGCCAGATAAGTAGAAATATACCGGATAATGCAACATTAAAATCCGGAGATTAATGTGCATTTATCGGGGATATATTTTAACAAAGTAATGAATCTTGATCAAAACAAATCGGATGACAATTTGATAAAACCGCGTTCTCGATTTAACGGTCAGCCGACAGTTATATGGACCTATATCGAGCGTTTCATTAAAACATCAAAATAGAATCGCATTTGAAAGAAGTGTGCACATACAAGTAGAAAATATACAGCAATAATGCAATCACGCAGTTGTACTAGTATTTAACGGTCAAGCTTCATATAGTTATATTGGCTTATTAAGCCTTTGTATTGAAACACTAGAAACGAATCTTAATTAAAAAGGTGCACCGATAAGTAGACAAAAACCGCATAATGCAATCTTAAAACCTGGGATGGTAATAAGTGTTATTGTATCGGGGATATAATTTAACACAGAATTGAATCAGCATAAAACAAATAGACTGTTAAAGTTAATAATATACCAGCAGTTCTACAAGTATTGAACGGTCATGCCGTACAGTTATATGGACTTATATCGAGCGTTTCATTAAAACATCAAAATAGAATCGCATTTGAAAGAAGTGTGCACATACAAGTAGAAAATATACAGCAATACGCAATCACGCAGTTCTACTAGTATTTAACGGTCAAGTCCTAATAGTTATATTGGCTTTATAAGCCGTTTTATTGAAACACTAGAAACGAATCTTAATTAAAAAAAGTGTGCACGGATAAGTAGACAATATACCGCGATAATGCAATCATTAAAATCCTGGGATGTGCATTAATGTGCTATTGTATCGGGGGATATATTTTAACAATAGTAATGAATCTTGATCAAAACAAATCGGCATGTACAAGTTGATAATATACCGCAGTTCTACTAGTATTTAACGGTCAAGCTATATAGTTATATCAGTTTATAAAAGCCATTTTATTGAAACACTAGAAAATAATCTTAATTAAAAAAGTGTGCACGGATAAGTAGACAATATACCGCGATAATGCAATCATTAAAATCCTGCGATGGGTATTAATGTGTGTTGTATCGGGATATATTTTAACATTAGAAATGAATCATGATAAAACAAATAGACATGTTAAAGTTAATAATATTCCGCAGTTCTACAAGTATTGAACGGTCGTGGCGTACAGTTATATGGACTTGTATCGAGCGTTTCATTAAAACATCAAAAAGAACCGCATTTGAAAGAATTGTGCTTGTACAAGCAGACAATATCACAGCAATAATGCAATCACGCAGTTCTACTAGTATTTAACAGTCGGGCATTATAGTTATATCGGCTTATATGCGTTTTATTGAAACACCAGAAACGAATTCTACTAAAAAAAAATGTGCACGGATAACAGACAATAAACCGCCATAATGCAACTCATAAAATCCTGGATGGGTAAAATGTGTTATTGTATCGGGGATATAATTTAACAATAGAATGAATCATGATAAAAACAAACAGACATGTTAAAGTTAATAATATTTCGCAGTTCTACAAGTATTGAACGGTCATGCCGTACAGTTATACGGACTTGTATCGAGCGTTTCATTAAAACATCAAAATAGAATCGCATTTGAAAGAAGTGCACATACAAGTAGAAAAATATACAGCAATAATGCAATCACGCAGTTCTACTAGTATTTGTAGTCAAGCTATGATTATATCGGCTTATATAAGCCGTTTATTGAAAACACTGGGGAAACGAATCCTAATTAAAAAGTGTGCACGGATAAATAGACGTAAACCACTTCCCTATAATGCACAATCATTACGTCCTAGGATGAGTAATAATGTGTTATTGTATCGGGGATATAATTTAACAATAGAATTGAATCAATAAAACAAATAGACATGTTAAGTTAATAATATGCAAAAATTCTACAAGTATTTAACGGTCATATGACCGCAATTATATGGACCTATATCAGGCGTTTCATTAAAACATCAAAATAGAATCCGCATTTGAAAGAAGTGTGCACATACAAGTAGGAAATATACAGCAATAATGCAATCACACCCAGTTCACTAGTAGCTAACAGTCCAAGCCATATAGTTATATCCCGGCTTATATAAGCAATTTATTGAAACACTAAAACGAATCCTAATTAAAAAAAGTGTGCACGGATAAAATGAACAATAAATACTTTATAATGCAATCATTAAAAATCCTGGGATGGGTAATAATGTGTTGTGTGTCGGGGATATAATTAACAATAAATTGAATCATGATAAGAACAAATAGACATTAAGTTAATAATAACTACATAGTTCTGCAAGTATTGAACAGTCATGTATTGATTATGGACTATATGAGCGTTTCATTAAAACATCAAAATAAAATCGCATTTGAAAGAAGTATTGCACATACAAGTGAAAATATACAGCAGAATTATGCAGTCACCAGTTCTACTAGTATTTAATGGTCCAAGCCATAAGTTATAGCCAAACATATAAGTATATTGTTGAAACACTAAAACGATCTTGGTAAAAAATTATTATGATAAGTAGACAATATACTGCGCGATAATGCAATCATTAAAAATTCTGCGATGGTATTAATGTGCTTTTGTTGTATCCAGGAGATATATTTCAACATTAAAATGAATAATGATAAAACAAATAGTATGTTAAAGTTAATAATATTCCGCAGTTCTACAAGTATTGAACGGTCATACCGTACACAGTTATATCATGAACACAACATCGAGCGTTTCATTCAACATCAAATAGAATCGCATTTGAAGAGGTGTGTGCACATACCATTGAAATATGCAGCAATGATACAATCGCAGTTCTACTAGTATTTAACGGTCCAAGCCTTATAGTTATGTTAGCTTATAATACGTTGTGTTGACACTAGAAACAGACGCAGTGAATAGTACAGATAAGTAGACAATATACCGCGATAAATGCAGTATTTAAAATCCTGGGATTTGCATTAATGTGCTATTGTGTCAGAGGATATATTTTAACAATAGTAATGATCTTGATCAAAACAAGTCGGCATGTACAATTTGATGGCATATGATTCCTGAAGTAATTTAACGGTCATGCCAAATGCAGTTATGGACCTATATCAGGAAGCGTTTCATTCATCAAATAGAATCATTTGAAAGAGTGTGCACATACAAGTAGAAAATATGCAGCAATAATGCAATCACGCAATTTGTACTAGTATTTAACTGGTCAAGCCATATAGTTATATGGCTTATTTAAACCTTTGAGAAACACTAGAAACATTAATTAAAAAGTAATGCTGATAAGTAGACAATAAACCGCTATAATGCAATCATTAAAATCCTGGGATGGGTAATAATGTGTTATTGTATCGAGATATAATTATAATAGAAATTGAATCATGATAAAACAAATAGACATGTTAAAGTTAATAATATACACCAGTTCTACACAAGTATTGAACGGTGTACCGTACAGTTATAGACTTATATGAGCGTTTCATTAAAACATCAAAATAGAATCGCATTTGAAAAAGTGTGCACATAGTAAATATATACAGCAATAATACAATCACGCAGTTCTGGTATTTATTGGTCAAAAGCCATATAGTTATATTGTAAAAACACTCATAAACCGTTAATATTGAAAACACTAAGAAACGATCTTAATTAAAAGAATAGTGCTGAATAGTAGACAATACTACCGCGATAATGCAATCATTAAAATCCTGGATTGCATTAATGTGCTATTGTATCAGGAATATATTTAACAATAATAATGAATCTTGATCAAAACAAATCGGCATGTACGATTTGATAATATACCGCAGTTCTACAAGTATTTAACAGTCCCAAGCCATATAGTTGCCTCGACTAATATAAACCATTTATTGAAACACTAAAACGATCTTAATTAAAAAGTGTGCACGGATAAGTTGACAATATGCCGCAATGCAATCATTAAAATCCTTAGAATGGAACATTAATGTACTGTTATCAGAGATATGTTTAACATTAAATGATCATGATAAAAACAAATAGACATGTTAAAGATTAATAATATTCACCAGTTCTACAAGTATTGAACGGTCGTGGCGTACCAGTTATATGGACTTGTATCAGGCGTTCATTCAAAACTATCAGAAATAGAACCGCATTTGAAATTGTGCTTGTACAAGTAGACAATATACAGCAATAATGCAATCGCAGTTCTACTAATGTTTAACCCAGTCAAGCCATATAGTTATATCAAACTATATAAGCCGTTTTATTGAAGCTTACTAGAAACGAATTCTAATTAAAAAGAAGTGTACGGATAAATAATAGACAATAAACCGCTATAATGCAATCAGTAAAATCTGGGATGGGTAATAATGTGTTATTGTATCGGAGGATATAATTTAACAATAGAATTAGTCATGATAAAAACAAAATAGACATGTTAAAGTTAATAATATTTCGCAGTTCTACAAGTATTGAACGGTCATCCCATTACAGTTATACGGACTTGTATCGACGTTTCATTAAAACATCAAAATAGAATCGCATTTTGAGAAAATTGTGCACATACCTGGTAAATATCTGTAATAATACAATCTGCCAGTTCTACTAGTATTTAATGGTCAAGCCAAAAAGTTATATTAGCCTTATAAACACAATATTTAAACACTAGGAAACAGATCTGGTAAAAGTGTGCCAATGTTAGACAATATGCCGCGATAATGCAATCATTAAAATTCTGCGATGGGTATTAATGTGTGTTGTATCGGGGATATATTTCAACATTAGAAATGAATATTATAAAACAAATGAACATGTTAAAGTTAATAATATTCACAGTTCTACAAGTATTGAACGGTGTGCCGTACCAGTTATACCAGACTTGTCGAGCGTTTCATTCGAAACATCAAAATAGAATCGCATTTGAAAAAGTATTGCACATGCAAGTAGAAAATATACAGCAATAATGCAATCACGCGGTTCTACTAGTATTTAATGGTCCAACCATAAGTTATATTGGTATATAGCCTTTGTGTTAAAACATAGAAACGAATCTTAATTAAGAAAAATTATTGCACGGATAATAGACAATAAGCCGCTATATGCAATCATTAAAATCCTGGGATGTGCGTTAATATTACTGCTATTGTATCGAGGGATATATTTAACAATATTAGATCTTGATCAAAACAAATCATGTACAAGTTGATAATATACCGCAGTTCTACAAGTATTTAACGGTCAAGCCATATGGTTATATCCAAGCATATAAAACGTGTGAAAACACTAGATACGAATCTTAATTAATAAAAGTGTGCACAGTTAAAGTAGACAATATGCACGACAATGAAATCATTAAAATCTGATATGTGCATTAATATTGCTATTGTCGGGATATATTTTTAACAATAATAATGAATCTTGATCAAAACAAATCAACTTATTGCAGTTGATAAAATACCGCAGTTCTAGTATTTACCGGTCCAAGCCATATGGTTATATCGGCTTATATATAAAGCCGTTTATTATTGAAACACTAGATACGAATCTTATTTAAGTGTGCACGGATAAGTAGACTTTATACCAAGATAATGCAATCATTAACATCCTGGGATGTGCATTAATGTGCTATTGTGTCGGGGGATATTTTACAACAAAATGATGAATTATAGTAAAACAAATAGACATGTTAAAGTTAATAATATTCCGCAGTTCTACAAGTAATTCAGTCATATGCCGGCCTGATTATATAGACTTGTATCGAGCGTTTCAAAGTAAACATCAAAATAGAATCGCATGTGAAAAAATTGTGCTTGTACAAGTAGACAATATACAGCAATAATGCACAATCACGTAGTTCTACTAGTGTTAACGAATCCAAGCCATATAGTTATATCAAGCTTATATAAGCCGTTTATTCAAACACTAGAAACGAATCTATAAATTAAAAAGGTGCACGAGATGATTGACAATATACGCAATAATGCAATCATTCAAATCTTGCGATGGTGTTAATATTGCTTTGTTGTGTCGAGGACTTTTTAACATTAGAAATGAATCTATGATAAAAACAAATAGACATGTTAAAGTTAATAATATACCGCAGTTCTGATGATGAACGGGTCATATACGTACCAGTTATATGGACTTATATCAGGCGTTTCATTAAAACATCAAAATAGAATCGCATTTGAAAGTATTGCTACAAGTAGAAAATATACAGCAATAATGCAATCCGCAGTTCTACACTAGTATTTAACGGTCCAGCCATGCAGTTATATACGAGGCTTATATAAGCCAGAACGCAAAACAGACCTTAATTAAAAAAGAATAGTGCACACGAATAAGTAGACAATATACCACGATAATGCAATCATTAAAATCCTGGGATTTGCGTTAAAGTGCTATTGTATCTGGGGATATATTTAACAATAGTAATGAATCTCGATCAAACAAATCAGCATACAATTTGATAATATACCGCAGTTCTAAAAGTATTTAACAGTCCCAAGCCATATAGTTATATCGGCCTTCAATATAAGCCGTTTATTTGAAACACTAGAAACGAATCTTAATAAAAAAAAAAAAAAAAGTGTACTTACGGATAAAGAAGACAATATACTGCGATAATGGAATCATTAAAATCTAGGATGTGCATTAATGTGCTATTGTATCCGGGATATATTTAACAAAAAGTAATGAATCTTAGTCAAACAAATCGGCATGTACAAGAGTTGATAAAAAAAAAATGCCGCAGTTCTGCTCGTATTTACCGGTCAAACCATATAAGTTATATCGACTTATATAAGCCGTTTCATTGAAACACTAGATACAGATGTAATTAATAAAAGTATTACTTTTGAGATAATGAACAATATACTGCGACAATAAATCAGTAAAATCCTGATATGTGCATTAATGTGCTATTGTATCAGAGATATATTTAACAATAGTAATGAATCTTGATCCAAAACAAATCAGCATGTACAGTTGATAAAATACCTGGTTTTATATTATTTATAGGGTCAACCATATATGGTTATATCGGCTTATATAAGCGTTTCATTGAAACACTGAGTAGTCTTAATTAATAAGGGTATTTTGAATAAGTGAACCAATATCTTACGACAATGAAATCATTAAAATCACAATGTGTGCATTAATGTGCCTATTGTATCAGGGGAGTATATTTTAACAATAATATTAATCTTGATCAAAACAAATCAGCATGTACAAGTTGATAAAATACCGCAGTTCTACTCGTATTTACCGGTCAACCATATAGTTATATCGATAAATAAGCCGTTTTATTGAGAAACACTAAAACGAATTTTATTTAAAAAGATGTGCACGGATAAGTAGACGTTATACCAATAACGCAATCATTAACATCCTGGGATGTGAATTAATGTGCTATTTTAGCGTAGGATATATTTTAACAACAGTAATGAATCTTGATTCAAATGAATCAGCATGTACAAGTTGATAATATACCGCAGTTCTACTAGTATTTACCGGTCAAGCCATATGGTTATATCATATATAAGCCGTTTATTGAAACACTAGATAGGAATCTTATTTAAAAAGTGTGCACGGATAAGTAGCCATTATACCAAGATAATGCAATCATTAACATCCTGGGATGTGCATTAATGTGCTATTTATGTCGAGGGATATTTTTAACAATAGTAATGAATCTTGATCAAAACAAATCGCATGTACAAGTTGATAATATACGCAGTTCTACTAGTATTTAACGGTAAGTCATATAATTATATGGAAACTATATAAGCCGTTTTATTAAAACACTAGAAACGAATCTTAATCAAAAAGTGTGAACGTCTAAATAGACAATATACCGCAATAATGCAATCATTAAAATTTTTCGATAGGTATTAATGTGCTGTTGTATCGGGGATATATTTTAACATTAGAAATGAATCATGATAAAAACAAATAGACATATTAAAGTTAATAATATTCGCAGTTCTACAAGTATTGAACGGTCATGGCGTACCAGTTATATGGACTTTATCAGCGTTTTCATTAAAACATCAAAATAGAATCGCATTTGAAAGAGTGTGCACATACAAGTAGAAAATATACAGCAATAATGCAATCACGCAGTTCTACTAGTATTTAATGGTCAAAGCCATAAAGTTATATTGAGCTTATATAAGCCTTTGTTTGAAACACTAGAAACAGATCTTAATTAAAAAATATGCACCGATAAGTGACAATATACCGCGATAATGCAATCATTAAAATTCTGCGATGGGTATTAATGTGCTGTTGTATCGAGGGATATATTTTAATAATAGAAATGAATAATGATAAAACAAATAGACATATTAAAGTTAATAATATTCCGCAGTTCTACAAGATGAACGGTCATACCGTACAGTTATATGGACTTGTATCGAGCGTTTCATTAAAACATCAAAATAGAATCGCATTTGAAAGAAGTGTGCACATACAAGTGGTTAGGTTAGGGTTAGGTTAGGTTAGGTTAGGTTAGGTTGAGGTTGGTTTCCCCGAACAGGTTCTCGCTTTGTCGTGGCGTGGGGCTCAGTACCTGCAGGCTTGGGTCAGCCCAGGGGAAGCTAAGAAAGAACCTGGCCGGCCTGAGTGTAAGGCCGGCCGTGGAGGAAGCTGCTCCAAGCGGGCTCAATAAGCCCCTTTGGATGCGCCTAAGGAGGGTGCGAGGACGGGTTGCAGGAGGTGGTGTGCCGCCCTTCTGTCTCCGCAACCAAGGGAGGATCGCGGGGAAGAGGGTGTCGGTATTCCGTGGCGCTCTCCTATCCTCCGACTCGCGGCAACCGCGCTGATGCGGTGTGGGGGCCGTGGGAGGAGGGACATTCGGCAGGTCGTCGATCTCTTCTCCTTCTACGGCCGAAATGGAGACTAGCAGCGGGACTTAACATCCGGGCCGCCGCTGGGGGCTGGGAGTATCGTCCCTGTGTGGTTTGGGAACTCCTGGCTCCATGGCCCTGAGTAACAGACTCGAGAGTCTGTTACCCTAACTCGAGGGGCCGAGGAAGGCGCGCTAGTTCCGACGCGCCGAGGGCAGATGGCCGTAAAGGCGGGGATGGGCTGCTTCGGCGGCCAGCCCGATGGGTTGCAGATGGTGCAAAACGGTTCCTGTGACCCCACCAAAACGTCAGGAAGGAACAACGTGGTGGTTTTGGTCGGTGCAGGTCGACGAACCCGTCTTGCCCCCGCGGGACGGGTATGCGTAAACATTTCCCACGGTAAAAAAAAAAAAAAAAAAAGGTTAGGTTAGGTTAGGTTGGGTTGGGTTGGGTTAGGTTGGGTTAGGTTGGTTGGGTTAGGTTAGGGTTAGGTTGGTTGGGTTAGGTTATTGGTTAGGTTAGGTTGGGTTAGGTTAGGTTGGGTTGGGTTAGGTTGGGTTGGGTTAGGTGGTTAGGTTGGTTGGGTTGGGTTAGGTTGGGTTGGGTTGGGTTAGGTTGGGTTGGAGTCCGTTGAACTCGAATAACCGTTTCCGGTGAAATGGAGGAATCCGACTCGGAAGATTAACATGGTGCTGGAGGAGGAAGCGCTGGTCTGAGGCGCTGCTGCCATGATGGAGCAAAATACCGAAGAGAACCGACGCCGGCTCGTGCTTTCGGCGGACTCGAATCGTCCGATACATCAAAGTGAAATCTGCCGGAGGCGGAACCCCTCCGCCAAGGAGCTGAAGATGTACGCAAATCTACTGAAGCGGTGGAGGAGAAATGCCTACTCTCTGTGGAGGAACTGAAAGCCAGTGCGGGGCGACTTGTGGCCAGCGTTTATGTCCAACAGCAGTAAAAATCTGAAGGGGACGAACATTAAAACTCTAAAGTCTGCGGCCGCGTCTCTGTCAGAGATAATAGATGCATTGGCTGACCGTAACGCCTCCGAAGAACTTAGACGACTGAGGGCGGACAATGCTCGCCTGCGCAGGGAGATGGAATTACTGGTTGCGGAGGTTCGCGCACACCGTCGCGAATACGAAGAACTGAAGGTGGCAGCCAAAAAGACTCCTGCTCCAATAATGGAGGCTGCAGCCCCTGCCGATACGACAGAGCAAATCACCCGCTCTGTTCTAGACGCCGTGGGCAATATGATCAATGCACGGTTTGCTGGTCTTGAGGAACGTTTGCTACCGGCCCGTATCACCCGACCACAACTGGCGCACGAAAAGAAGGCGGATTCCTCGCGGGCTCATGCGTCTACCAATGAGGCTCCAAATAAGGCCAAGGCGGTTGCGCAAAATGGTGGCAAGAAGGCCCGAGCTCCAACAATGCCTGCTTCGCAGACGAATACAATAGCCGTCGGGACAATGGTGGAGGCGGAGGCGGCGGAACTTCCCTGGACTGAAGTTGTGAGAAAGGGAAAGGGCAGAAAATCTCTACCAACGTTGGCAGAAACAGCTCCGAAGGCAAAGGCAGTACAACTCAAGGCCCCGAAGACGGCTGCTGTAATCATACAGCTAAATCCGCAATCACTGGAGGATGGCGTCACGTACGCTACGTTATTAGAAAAAGCGGAGCAGAGCATCTCTCTTGAGGAAATCGGAATCACATCCCTTAAATTCCGGCAGACTGCTACTGGATCTAGAATCCTCGAGCTCCCAAACACAGAGGGTCCTGAAAAGGCTGATATACTGGCAGCAAAGCTAAGGGACGCCCTAGATGGCCAAGCCAGAATCATCAGGCCCTCAAAACTTGTAGACATACGGGTCTCAGGGCTGGATGATTCTGCTACAAAAGAGAAGATTGCCGCTGCAGTGGCACGAGCGGGCAATTGCTCCATGGATCAAATCAAAGCCTTAGAAATTCGTCATGGCCAAAGAGGCATGGGCTCAGCCATTGTCCAGTGCCCAGTAGCGGTAGCCAAGACCGTCGTCGAGGCCGGTCGTCTCTTAGTTGGATGGAGTTCGGCCAGCGTTCACGTCCTAGAGCAGCGACCCTTGCGCTGCTACAGGTGCCTAAACCTGGGACACACCAGGACAACCTGCACGTCTGAGAAAGACAGAAGCGGATTATGCTTCAGGTGTGGATCTGAGGGACACCACGCAGCTTCTTGTAACAAAACATTAAAGTGTGCGGTATGTACTGATGCAGGGAAACCGTCGGACCACTTCATGGCTGGTAGGAATTGTATGCCTCCATCGATAAAAGGGACGGCAGGCCCAATTGGGCGGTCGGGTCTATCTGAGGTCAACAATACAATGGAACTATGATTGAGCCCCGCTCTCTTACCTTCCTTCAGAGCAACCTAAACCACTCTGCTGGCGCCCAGGACCTGTTCCTCCAGTCACTAGCGGAATGGGATATTGGATTAGGAGTCGTGGCTGAACCCTACTATATACCAGAGAGGGATAACTGGGCTGGTAGCATCGATGGCTTGGTCGCAATAATGGTCCAGACCACTTCCAATGGACCCATCCACCCATGAGGGCTTGGGATATGTGGTGGGCAAAATGGAAAGGATACGTCATCGTGGGTGTATACTTCTCCCAAACCGGACGTATGCGGAATACGAACTTTCCTGGACTCTGTCGGACACAATCCGTCGCTGGAGCTCAAGAGGTTGCTGTCATTATCATAGGAGACCCTGAACAGGACACGAAATGGGGTAGTCATGTGACCGATGTGCGGGACGGCTGACCGTTGATTGGTCCGTCCATCTGGACTTGACAGTTGTCAACAAAGGACAGCCCTTACATGTGTCCCGTGGAAGGGCGGTTCAATTGTCGATGTCACACTCGCAACCAGCAATTGAGGACGGATCCAGGACTGGAGGTGTTGAGGAGGTGAAACACTGTCGGATCATAATACATCAATTTCTCCCTCCCTCTTAACCACCAACTAGGGTGGTAACTAGTCAACTGCCTCGATGGAGCCTAAAAAACTTAATCGGACCTAGAGAGGGCAACGATTGAGGACGCTGGATGCCTGTCCCTAAGAAGATATTGAAAGAAATGGCTAAAACAATCCAGAACTGATATGTCTACCTTCATGCATATGCCGAGGGTCCGACGGCGTGCTGTGCGACGCCGCTGTGTATATTGGTGGACATCGGAAATAGAAGAGCTCCGGACTGTCAGTGCCAGGGCGCGGCGAGCCCTGGTTCGCTGCCGAAGGAGGAGTATCATTGATACTGCACTGGAGGATCAATTAGTGACTGCCTACCGTGATGTAAGAAGACGACTCCAGTTCGCGATTGGTCTGGCGAAGGAACAGGCATGGAAAGGAATCCTCGAGGACCTGAACAGGGATCCTTGGGGGCGCCCGTACCGATATGCGAGGAAAAAACTAGGTACACTCGGCGCTCCAGTCCTTGAGACTCTAGATGCCATATTCCTTGACAAAGTGGTTGGTGAGCTTTTTCCGGCATCGTCCGGTTACAGGCCTCCTATAATGGCTTCCCAGCCTTCCTCGGTCACACAAATGGACGAAGGAGGTCCGCCAGTCACAGATAACGAGTTAGCGGAAGCGATCCGCCGCCTGAGGGGTAGGAGGACGGCGCCCGGCCCGGATGGTGTACCTGGGCAGGTCCTATACCTTTCGCTGGAGGGCATCGGTGATCGGCTGCGTCATTTGTTGGATGAATGCCTGCGCCAGGGCCGGTTCCCGGAAGTATGGAGAGAAGGAAGACTCTGCCTCTTGAAGAAGGATGGGCGATCGCCTGACATCCCTCAGTTTTCGGCCCCTGGTGTTACTGGATGGATTGGAAAAATATTCGAGAAAATACTCAACTCCCGTCTCTAAGCATTTGGAAGAGGTTTGGACCTACTTTCTGATGCCAGTATGGCTTCAGGGCTGCGGTCCACCATTGATGCTCTGAAGCACTCAAAGATAGCGCTTGAAGGCTGTAGGACAAGGTAGGTTGCTTGCCTCTCGCTGGACATAAGAACGCATTCAACAGTCTGCCGCAGAGACAATCAGGAGGCACTGCGATATTCCGGGTCCCCCATATCTGCAGAATATCATTGTATTATCTCATCGATCGATCCATCATCTGGGAGGACCGGCCGGTCTCTGCCGTCGTGCAGTCAAACTGGGTTCAAGGGCTCCGTGCTGGGCCCCTACGGAATATGGGATATATTTAAGCTCCTGCCAGGTCACTCCCACAATGGGCCACGTAATATGCTACGCGGATGATACCACTTGTCACGGCCAGGGAGGTTATCAGGAGGTCCTTAAAAGGTAACTATGCGGTAACCATCAGCGTATTACCAGACTGGGACTGAGGTCTCCTGGAAAAGTCTGAGGCACTATTTTCCACGGCCAAAACTGCCCCACGAATGCATTGCATCTAATGGATGGAGTTATGGATTCAGGATCAAATGAAATATTTGGCTAATTATGGATACGGAGTGGAACTAACGCCACTTCACGGAGATGGCTCCAAAACTTTCAGGCAACGCTGCCTAAACCGCCTACTGCCAATAGGGCCAAACTTTTGCAAAAACTGTACTCAACATAGTTAAAGTATGGCCTGTCAGGGCCCCATCTGGAGCGGAAAAACTAAACAAGAGAAAAGTACTACTAAAACGCCCGCAACGTGTCATTGCGATCCGGCATAAAAGGTATCGTCAGTGTCCTGGACGGCGGCAGCCCTCCTGGCTGCAGATCCGCCCTGGCATATTAATATGCTTATTTCTTGTCGCTAAGCTACTGGCGAAGACATGCGGAAAGGCCGTCACGGAAATTCCCATGGGCTCGCAGCGGCAGACAAAGAGGGCTTGTACATAAGTGGCTGGAGCTGCAACACCGGCGGCGGCAAGTCACGGTCAAGCGTTCGTCCTCATTTGAAACAGTGGTTCACCGAAAGCACGGTGCCCACTACCGGCTGGGTGCAGGTTCTTACGGACATGGGCTGCTTCGGGAGGTACCCTACATCGGACGGTGGGTGAGAACCGACACCGGCCTGTCACGAATGCGATAACCAGGACGACAGCACATCCCTCTGGTGGGATGCCAAGCGTGGGGCCCAATGGACATTCACTGGTCCAATTGATTGGTCGACTTTGGACTTACGACGGTAGTTGAGGCAATGCTGCAAAAGCAAGAAAATATGAGGCAGCTATCACGTTTGAGTGAAAAAGTGGTACAGAAAGAGATAGCAGAGCAGGAACGCAGGCTGCTGCCGTCGCTGGATCATGCCGAAGGAAGCGGTGGGAGTAGAAGGCGCGCTATGCCCCTTCTCCCCTCCGCGAGCGTCTGCAGGTTCTCCCGGACTAATAAGAGTTACTCAGATACCGGATAACTCTTTAAACTGGACATTAATCACCGAGGGCATCGGGTGGCATGTCAAACGATCCGCGATGCCTCATGAAAATGAGTATCCCCGGGGTTTGGTGGGTAGTCCAGGCCACTCGGGCTGAGTCCCACACTCCGTGCTAATGCATTCTCCTGGGATAACAAAAAAAAAAAAAAAAAAAAGGTTAGGTTAGGTTGGGTTAGGTTAGGTTAGTTGGGTTAGGTTGGGTTGGGTTGGATTGGTTGGGATTAGAGTTGGGGTTGGGGTTAGGTTGGGTTAGGTTAGGTTGAGTTGGGTTGGATTTAGGTTAGGTGTTAGGTTGGTTAGGTTGGGTTAGGTTGGGTTAGGTTGGTTAGGTTGGGTTGGGTTAGGTTAGGTTGAGGGTTAGGTTAGGTTAGGTTGGGTTAGGTTAGGTTAGGTTGGGTTGGAGGTTGGGTTAGGTTAGGTTGGGTTAGGTTGGGTTGGGTTAGGTTAGGTTGGGTTAGGTTGGGTTAGGTTAGGTTAGGTTAGGTTAGGTTGGGTTGGGTTGGTTGGATTGGGGTTAGGTTAGGTTGGAATTGGGTTAGGTTAGGTTAGGTTAGGTTGGGTTGGGTTGGGTTAGGTTAGGTTGGGTTAGGTTAGGTTAGGTTAGGTTAGGTTAGGTTAGGTTGGGTTGGGTTGGGTTGGGTTGGGTTGGGTTAGGTTGGTTAGGTTGGTTAGGTTGGGTTAGAGTTGGGTTGGGTTAGGTTAGGGTTGGGTTGGGTTAGAGTTGGGTTGGGTTGGGTTAGGTTAGGTTGGGTTAGGTTGGTTTTTTCTTGTTTCCTGACATGATGGATCAAGTCCTTTGGACTCTTTTTGTTTATTTTCTGTACTTGTTCTTTTGTACTATTTCCTTTATTTTACTTTATGTTTACAGTTGTTTTCTTATTTTTATTATATTTTTAATTTCTTGTTTTTACAAAATTTTATTTTCTTCCTTTTATTTTTGATTTTATTTACAATAGTTTCTTTCTTTTGGGTCTCTCCGAACCTCCTCATTCAATGTTTTTTTCTTATTCTATTTT
>JAGSMT010000527.1:0-60256 GCA_029286875.1 Lamproptera curius
GGGGGCCCCAAATTGCCCAACCCAGGAAACAAAAATGAAAATTTTGAGTCCCCCGGACGGAACCCACGACCTCCGGTTTCAAAGCACACGCCCATACCACACGCCGGAGGCAGTTCAGTTAGATTCACTGAAATCCCATTTTATAAATTGTAGGATTTCTTGGCGTCCATTTGGCAACACCCATAGTCGTATGGTGGCTTTTGTCTTCGGTACCTTTTATTTTCTTCCCTTTAAATTCCATAAAGATTTATTAAATTATCAATCAAACCCAAGGGTTTTGAAGCTTCGAAAACTTTTTATTCCATAATTTGGAAAAAATTATTGATTTGCTTCATGGCCGTATCGTGTCGATAAATTTTGTTTAAATGGAGTTAAACCCAAAATCCCTTTTTTTTTATCGTTTGTTTATCTTATTGTTTGTTTATCCACTGTTTTTTGTATTGGTTTATCCATCACAAGAGCCAAATTACCGGCATCTTTTTTTACCTTCCTTTCCTTTTTTCTATGTCGATGTCCAATATTACATTTTTTTTTGGCCAAAAGTTGATTGTTTACAACTGTTTTTTGGTCACAAAAATCATTCAAGGCTTTTATTAACGATTCCTATATCCAGAGTCATTTTTGAGATCTTATTATTGAATTTAACTTCCGGGAAAGAAAATTGTAAAGGTTAAAAAGGTAAAACAAAAGCCGGAAGGAGCAAGAGCCCGATCTTGTATTAGATTTATCTTGTTGGAAAAAGGTCCATACTATTTATTATTTTCATTTTTTTACGACCTTTACTTGTAGATGATGAAAAAAAAAATTCCTCTATGCCCAAAACACGAGTGGAAGGAACGCTGCAAACGCATGAACCCACAAAGATTCAAGGAATGATTAGAAAGGGACTGAAAGTGTTTTGGATTTATTTTGATTTTTGTTGCACCCCCAGGAACCGGACATTAAGGGGAATTGTCTTTACCTTGATCCCGACAACGCAATATCATCCATCTTTTTATGTTGCTGAATTTTTTTACATATCCCAGAGTTTTTCAAGATATCAAAAAAAAACCAAAGATTCCTGTTTTTCAATGTCATTTTCTATATAAGAACTTGAGACTCATTTGTCAGTTTTACTTCGGGAGTGCTGTCAAAATTTTCCCGTTATTTAGCCTTTTAATAATTTGCAAAATTTTTCCTTTAATTTTCAAAATATAGAATAAATTAATTTTTAAATTTTTTGAAATAAAAAGGTACTTCTTTGACCCACAGACCTGGGTTTAAAATGCCTTTTCAGCCGGTCATTTTTCAACAATTGTACTAATTCTAAAAAAATCTGGTTTCGAAATATCTTCACGGTGGCCCTAATGAAAATTTTACCAAGACTAACGGCATCTTTTAAGCTCCGTCAACGTTTTCCAAGATGTTCATAAGATGATTCATGCTGTAATATCCTTGTTAAATTTCCGACCCTGAAAAACCAAGACAAATTTATTTTTGGGTTATTAACCCCACATGAAATCCCAGATAGCAATAAAATTTATTTATGATGGGGTTTTTTATTTAAATTTTTGGGACCGAAAGATTTTTTTAAAAAAAATTAAAAATGTTTAACTTAATTTTAATCTTTGTTCGAGCGTGGGAACAGAATGATCATTTAAAAAAAGTTCAATAAAACAAGGCTTAAGTATCATATGGTACTTATTCAAGAAATTCCACCGCGTGGAACATTCGAGTTCGAAGAATAACGAACGGGAATGCGGTTGAGCGATATAACTCCCCAAAAGTTGAGATTATCCGAGGATCATCTCTTTTTTTTCGTTGACAAATTTGTTTATTATGTCTAAATATTACAAAAAATTAGTAATATGTTAAATTATAATATTAATTAAACTGGCTTTAAAACAACTTTCATAAACTTTTGAATCATTTTTCCCTTATAATTTCACTTTTACCTTCTTAATTTTAAAAGGGACTGATATCAAGGTCCCAACAAGATATTGGTTTAGTCCCAATTGGGCCTTTATTATCTTTGGTAAGGGAAATCGGCTGTTTCGGTACTATTTCTTTTCCTGGGTTTAGTTCTTTTCAATGTGGTCCTTGATCTCTGCTCAAGGGTTATCTTCAAGTTAGAATGTAGGTTCCCCACCTTGGTGATTTCATTGTTACAAATTGGTTTATAGTTTTCTCCGAGAAATGATCCAACGGTTCGCTTTGTATACATAGACCATGAATTTTTCCAAAGGTGAAGTTATTGGGTGGTGGAAGGGTTGTCAAAATTCCAATATCGGTATAATTTATAATAAACGGTTGTAAGCTGTTTTGTGAAGGAATCGACTCGTTATTTCATGGTTGACAATCGGGTTTCAAACCTTTCACTATGGTATGGGTTTTAGGAAGGATAAGGTTGTTGGCCAATTAAAATAGGTAAGGGGTTAGTTTATAAAGGTAAGATCCATTTCTTATTAGTGGATACCCATAATAAATTTTATCTGTTTGTTTAATATAGGCTTTTAACTTTGATTGTTTAATTTTAAATGTTATCGGGTTTGGAAATGAGTTCTTGGATTTTCTATCTGTTTTAAAACTAAATAAGTTCCTCTGTAATAATTGACTGAAAATTTTTACTAAAGCAATTGCGTCCTTTCATTTTAAATGAGTAAAATTTTGAAAATGGAAGGAAAATGTTAAGATGAACAGTCTAGTATTTTCGGGGAGGTTCGCTTTAAGCTTTATTATATTTGAATACCTTCTAATTGTATAAAAATTACTTTTTAATTTTTTTTGGAAGGAACCATTATTTTGGAAATTATAGTGACTTTACTTTTAATAGCATCCTGTTTGTCGCAATTTCCAAAAGTTTTGTACTGGGGGTCATTATTGTCTGGGGTTCCCTTGGATTTTTAAGAGGCCTAGTGGGATTTAATAGTCCCGTTTATTAATTACGGAATTAATTTAAATTTATTCGTTAGTTCATAGTGTAATGGTTTGTTTCTTGTTTTAAAATTGAATTAATTTTTAACATCGATATAACTTTGAACCTTTTGAATCTAAATCTATCTATATGTTTTCAATTCTTCGTAAAATTAATTTTTAAATCTAAATCTTAACCAACCCTTGTCTCTGACCAAACTTCGCCTTCTGACCAGTCAACCCGGTTCTTGTCAACCCGGGAGTAGTTGAAGAGCCCCTTTTCCCTCATTGATCCCACAGCATTAACCTGTGGAGGGCGTTTAATATCTTTTAACAGGTACGCATATTACGTTTTTGTTTCGACGGGAAACCACATTTCATTGACAGCTCCTGTAATGGAGCCTTCATGCGGTGGTTTTCTTTACCCGTCTTGTATTAACGCCTTTATGTAAATTTATCTCCTATGTCCAAACAATTTGATTCACCTGGTCTTTATTTTTAAACAATTTTCTCGATTATCTTATCTGTCGGACTGTATAGATATTGGTTTGTGGGGTTCCTTAACAACGTTGAGAAGGTTTGTTAAAATTCATGGAGAAAAGCATTGTTGGATTAGGGCCCAAAAACTACTTCAAAATGGAAAGTCCGGAGTTGATGTTTGTTTGTATGACAAAAAGGTAAGTCATTACAGATTCGTCTGTGATCTTATGCTGTATTTAAACGGAGATTTCGGGATAGTGAGTGGAATTGATCAATCCCCATAGTTGGGATTAAGGGGGAAAAATGAATAACTGGGGAGGTTCCATTTCATAAGAACGTTATTGAATTCCCGATCTGAGCTAATCCTTGGGTTCCTAAAAAGAAAAACTTTTATAAGTGCTCTTTTAGACTTCCGGGGTTGATCGGCGTTGATTTCAATGGTTTGTCCCTAGTTTCTTTGAAAAATATGTAGGTTGGGAAATACTCTTCTATAGAGAATGTCTAATATCTCTTCAAAGGTTTATAAAAGTTTAGTTTTCAATTGGTTTAAGGGTTTACTGGTTTTTTTTCCCACATGAATTTATGATTTTGAAGGGTTTTTGATCCATGTTGTTCCAATAGAATGTCCTTTTTGTGTTTTGTTTTCCTTTATATTTAACTCTTTCCAATTTGGAGGACTATTTCACTTGGTTCCTTTTCATTTCTATCTATAGTTTAGAATTCATTTACACTACCTTTTTTTGAAATAGTTGTTCGGACTTTCAAACTATTCGATGTTGAATGTCTTGAAATAAAAGGAAATTTAATCTTGGGTCTGATATAACTTTTGAGAAATTTTTACTAGATCTGTATCTAAGTAATAACTTTTAGAACCTTTTTGTTTGTCTCTGGAAATATCCTTAAGAACATCATTTCGTTCCAGGTAGAAATATTTGGTTTGGTTTCGTTGGCCTCTGGAGAATTTACCTGTGTCTATGTCTTTAAATTTTGGCCAGTATTTCCCTTTAATCGGTGATAGTGCATATTTGGAACGAAAGAAATTGGGTTCTTTTTTTGAGAGGATGCTTTGTTTCTGACGGAGGATAGTTACGGGCGTCCCGATTTTTCCTTTTACAAATTTTCAATTTCAGTTCCACGTCGTTAAATATTTTGGGCTTTTGTTCTTTTTCGTCTAATTAATTTCAAAGATGCATCATTTTGTCGAGATTTATTCTTATTCTGGAAATGCATCGGATTTAATTTTTTTTTTTTGAAAATGATTTCGGTCTTCGAAAGGCGTAACTTCCATTTTAATTTAATTTAGGCTCTTTTATGGAATTTAACCCCAATGGTCGGGTCGTTAGGGAAATTTTTGCCGATGGTGGGTGAAATGTTTAACGCCCCACTGTGTAATTTTTTTCAACGCCCACCGGTCCCACATTTAAGGTCGCTAGCAAAGGCGACTGGTTTTATACGCCGCTGGACAAAACTGACCCAGAGAAGTTTGGCGTCTGTGGTCAAAACAAAGGTGAGAGGAAATCAGGATCTGTAATAGCGGGGTTTTTGGTAGTTCTACACTTTGAAAGATTTTGATTCCTTAGTGATTTGATTTATTTTTCAAGACGGGAAGGAGGGTTGCGGTTTAGCGAAGTCCCTTTTAAAATTTTCTATAAATTCCTTTGGAGTCCAAGGCTTTAACTGTTGATGTTCGAGGAAGGGAAATTTAATATGGCTTTTTTATCTTTTGGCTTCCCTCTTTGGTAATTGGGCCTAAAACAATACCTTTTTCTCAAAAATTCATTGTCACGTTATTTTATTAGTTTTTGTTGTTTAAATATCCCGTAATTTGTCGATATGTCTGTAGGGGATGAATAACAATTATTCCAGATAAACGAGGCAAAGACCCCCAGACCAAAAGGACGACCATGGGGTTGAACGTTGGTGCCAGGCAAAACCAAGGTTACGTTTAATTGAAGTCCGACTTGTAAAAAGCTTTTTGGTCGACTTTTTTCATTACTTAATTTTGGTATCCGCTTTAGATTAAGGTGCTAAAATAATTTACCAAGTTTATCAAAAGATCCGTTTATTAGGCAAAGGATTTTTTTATTGTTATGTCATTAAGGCGTCGAATTATTACCTTCAAATTTCCGTCCAGACGCATCACCTTTTTCGGTCCAAGGGCGGGCACCGGGAGGAAATTTAATAACATCCCCAAGTACCTTTATTTGTTCCTTTGCCCTGTAAGGGCGGATTCCGGTTTCTAATGTATACGATTTCATTTTGTTTTTTGTGTGTTAACGGTGGAAGAAAGTGGAATCTTTTCATTAAAAAATTCAGATATTCGTAAATAGTTTGGAATTTCCGTTCCTTCGGATGATCTAGACAAGTTTTTAAACTTTAAATTTCATCGATCCATTCATTGGAAGTGCAAAGTGGAATTTTTCGGAGGACATTAAAAGGTTCTAAAATTTGATAGTCCTTTTTCATTTGAAAAATTTTGGAAATAGTTGGCAAAAAGTTTGATTTAACCAAAGGCACGGCATGGTATGTCCTTTGAACGGGAAAACTATTGCATCGCCTTTCAAAGATTCCGATTTTAAGCGTCCAGATCGGGTTCAAATTAATTTCATGTTGCGGGTTGTAAATAATTGAATTTCGGTTAGGCGTTCGCAATACCGGGGTTCATGTCACTTAAGGAATTTTTAGGAGGTCGGGTTTCTCGTATCGGCACACCCTTAAAATTGAATTTTGGGTGTTTGCATTAAATGTTTTAAAAGGGTATAATAAATTCACATGAAACCGAGGTTTTAAACTACGTGAATGGTTCGATATTTGTACCTTTTAAAAATTCATTTTTTAGGGTTGAAACGAGACTACCCGGGTTAATAAAAGAATTTTGAATTTATTTCGGAATCAGATTGGGAGTTTTAAATACTGCGAATAATTGATTGAATTATTTCCGTCCCGGCCCATTTTGAAAAATTTTCATGCGTTGGATTATCGTTTCCAGGTTATCTGTTTCGGATGTTCCATGGTAATTTTCAGGAAAAGCCGAGTAATCTTGAAAACCTTTAAATTAGTTTGGGGTTCCCCCGGGAGATGGTTCTTCATTTAAAACGCATTTCAACATTTTTGTTAATGGCGGGTGCGCATTAACATCTGTATAGAAACCTGTTGATTTTTAAGGAATTTAAATTGGTTATTCTTTGGTTCATGCCATTGGTTAAAAGTATTTAAATTGTGGGATGGGAAACCAAACTTGTTTTGTTTTGGGTTTGGGTGGTGGCAGCAAATCTGAGTGTCTTGTTGTTGGGGTATCCAAACAAACCCACCACTTTGAAACGGGTTGTGTTTTTGGGTTTTGAACGGGAAAAAAATTCGGTGGTCCTCCCAAAACGGTAACCTTGTTGACATTGGAAGTTGAAAATTTTTCCACTTTGGTTTGATGGAATTCCAAACTTAAATTTTTGGCGCGAATTAAAGGAAATTGGTTTCACAAATTTTTTTGGTTGTGAGAAATTGGAAGATTTGACCCATTATTTCTTGCATTGTATTCAAAAGTTGTTCTTCAATATAGCCAACGCCCTCAAAGTAAGGGCCCGGAGTCTTGATTCTAATTAATCCTCAGGAAGGTTGTTAAAAAGTTCAACGCTGTGTTATTATAAATTATTAATTTGCGGCCTTAATTTTTTCTTAATTTTAAACTTTAGAAAAATATTTTATTTTTGAATTTTCCAAAATTGAGATAGGATTTCCATTATTATTTTAAGGATTAAGTTCGATTAATACCTTTCAGGGGTAAAATGTTGGTAAAATATTTTTTAAACCTTCCCCGTTTTAATGTCCGGATTGTCACTTAATGGTTGCTTTACCATAAGTTTCTACTTAATGGTGAAATTGGTAAGATTTTGTCGTTCCTCCGTTGTATAAACCGTATTCCTTTTAGAAAGAAATAAGTTTAATAACGCCCCGTCTATCTAGGAATTAAATCTAAATAAATAAAAAATCTATCTTTTTGTTTTTAAAATTTTGGTATATTATTTAAAATAAAGCAATTAGAATTAATTAATTGGAAAAAAATAATCGGAAGAATTTTTTTTATTTTGGCAACAAAACAGATAACGATTTAAAAATTAAATTGACGATATATTCGGATTAATGGGAAGAAGGATATAGGAAAAGGAAGTGAAAAGTTTTACCACAGTCGCTCAACCTCATGTCCTCAGGGGATTCTGCCCACGCCGTTGGGGGTCTTGGCCCTCGATGGATGCGCAGGTGGCGTCCGGGAAATTTTATTTATTTTTCTGGAATCCCAAAATCGATTACATCTAACCAAATCTATTTGGGGATCCGATGGACTTAGTATATCGAGTATACAAAGGATATCCTACCGGCCGGGAAAAACAGGATCGAAAAGATTTTTTAAAAAACAATTAAAATGTTTTAAAATTTTAATCTTGTCTCGACGTGGTTAGAAAGAAATGGCTTATTTTAATGTTAGAAAAAGTCTGATATAAAACAATGGATTAACGTTCATATTTTTTCTACGAAATTCCATGGGTGTGAACTATTAGATGTCCAACGAATAAAGAACGGAATGCGGTTAAAGGGATATCTACCTTTTCTTTCAAATCTTGTCCGTTTAAATGTAGTAAAAAACCAAAATTAAACAACGATGTGTTTTAAATTTTGGTCTTTGCACGTTCAAAATCCTTATTTGAAAACTTCACCCTCTTCCGATAATGGAAATTTACGTGTTCCCGGTATTCAAAGCAAATGGATGAGAAGACCTTAACAAAGGACGTATTCTCGGTTTCCTCATATTTTTTTTAATTTTTAGTTTTATATTCTGTTTCAGATCGTCCAGGTTTTGTATTAAATCCCAATTAAAAGACTTTTCAATTTTTTACTGTCTCACTATTGATTTGTACATTGCATCTCGAGTTCATCAGTTTGACTAATTTCTTTGGCAACGCAATTTTTCATCTTATCGAAGTGTGAAGAAGGTATTTGGTCACACAAGTGTATAGGCCAATGTTTATTTTTAGACTTAAGTACAATATAAGTGTGAGAGGCACAAAAATGAATTATTCACGTGAATAAAGGATTCAGGAAGTACAAAGCTACACAGACGGGAACTCCTCAGAGTATTGACCGCGTTCAGCGTAAAAGTTTATATAGTACTACGTAAACATTTTCGATGGCAGTAGTGGGCTAATCTTGATGAAATCATGAAGGAACTAAGCATATTTTTAAAGTATTATGAAAAACGCGAAAAACATGGGCCCCCCAAGACCTGAGGCCGGGCGTCCGCCCTTCCGCTCCCTGTTGATCCGCTCACTGACGGAACGTATTTTATTAACAACATTTCAGAAGACTTTTGATAAATATGAACAACACGCGTTATTAGTTAACTTTAAAATACTCTTTATATTTTATAACTTTATAAAATTTACTGTTTACGACGCAAGAAAGTAGTGTGAAACACTACTTTTACAAATACAGCCAATGCAAAAATAAAGCGGTTACAAAATAACTTCATTGTGTACACAAAATCAGGACATAAAGTTAACATAAAAAGTAAAATCTTTTCTTGATTAAAAGCTAGTGTCTTAGAATTTAAATTTTATCTGAAAAACTTTGATCTATTTAGATTAGGTAGAGCTTAGGACAAATATCACATTCATACAATCTCTTTCTGTTAACTTTGATGTCGAATAAATTGGCTGGTAGCGGCGATTACATACGCCCGACACGAAACTTATGAATGGATTATTTTAAGACTATGCATAATATTCGATCAATTGTATTTGCCTATATAATCCAGAAAATACCTAATACCATTGATTGTCACTCCACACAGACAAACGATTCTTAATCAAAGTTTGTAATGCGCCGTTAATGGCAGAGGATGCAAAATAGGTTATCATTATTTCGTCTTGCGATTACTCAAGACTAAATTTGTCTATAGCTATATTTACAGATTGATGTATCGTAAAGAATGTCTGTTGTACTACACAACTAGGTAGCAAGTAAAAATACCGTTTAATATTCTTTCTTTTCTGTACCTATTAAATATACGAGACAGGTCTCGACGCCAATCTACACTGACGAACTACGACTGAAAAATTTGGGGAAAATCGACCTTTCTAGCTTTTTTTGCTTACATTGTGATGAAAATTTTCATCTGCTAAAGCTTAGTTTCTACATTCTCTTTTTGTACTATTTTACATCGTACTTCCAGTACCTTTGCAAAGTCAGTGACAAAAATCTACGCATAACGAATAATCGTACAATTTTTTATTTTGCGCACTGTCGGCTCTACTCATTTCTCTTCTCCGTTCGAAGCCACCATATCGGTGGCTTAGAATGAGCTATCACCCGAAATTGATAACTAAATTGGATTTTAATTAGGCGAAGTTCGGAGTAGATCTTTACATTAAATATCAAAACTATTAAAATTTTAAATGATAAATAAATTACAAAGTATTAAACTACGATATTAATAAATACAGACGTAACAATGTGAGCTTTACATCTCAAAAATCGGTAAAATATTTACTAATACTACATAATTTCGATTTATTAAACAATACCAAAGTAAAATGAGTCCTTCACTTATACTAGTTACATGAATTTCTCTATGCTTTTGGTTACATCTATACCGTTAGATTTTTAGAAATTTTGTTTGTTCGCATTTTCTTTTTTAAATAAGACTGAATAACTTATTTGAATAATAAATGCGGCCGTATTGGCTAATTTAAATACAAATATGGTATTGCGACGTGCCAGATTAACGTACGCTGCTAAGCAAAGTTTACAGAGAATGTTTGCCCATTATACTCTCTAAGAGCAAACTACTATTTAACTTTTAACGCATTTTCTGACTTCTGTCCCATACTTTTCATTACATTAGCACTTCCCTTATTAAGGTGACTTCTTAACTTGTATTACTACTGTCTGTTGCGCTGGTTTAATTAAGCTTTACTTTATCGCTCCTTATAATTACGTCAATACTTCTTTATTATTTAATAAAAGTAATTGTGTAGATTGTACAAAACTTAAAGTTAAAATAAGTTATTATTTGAAAAGATTGGGGTATATTAGTATCTGGCCTTAACACTTCAGCACCAATATCATGACACCTGTCACTTCTGAGGCTACCTCATTATCTAAGCCAAAAGGTTGAAGCTGGGCGGATTAAAAAATTATTATAAACGGAAAATTCATATTTTGATTATTTAATTACAGAAATTACTATCTGATAGATACTAACAAGTGACTATGTTCATGACATGAATTATACGATCGTAGGGAGATGAAATACTGTATATAATAACAGTTTATTTACTACCACGCTCATAACAAAACATCAACCCTTTTAATCGATTATGTACGATATATTTTTGAATCTACGGTCAATGTTAAAGTTTATACATTTTATGTCTATGGAAAATCAAAAGACGACACTTAGCGATAAATATTGGTTAAGAACTTCACAGTTGCAGTTTAACGACATGTATAAAGATTAGTGGTTTATCTGCTTGCAATATTTTTTAAATCGCCTCGACATAAGATAGATTTGGAATTAATTTATAAAGTTGTGCCCTGAAGCGTCCTCTTAACAATACGCAGAGTTCTCTCAGAGAAAATTGAATTATAATGCGACGCCAGAAATATTGCGGATATTTTCAATGCTTTGTTCATCAAAGCAAACGGTTTTCGTTCTAATTTTTACAAATACTTTATGCAAAAATAGAGTAATTATTACAATTAATTTTACACAATATCTGTTTCCTAATATACCAGATGCTAGGAACAACTCTTGGGCTTATTCTATACATAATATAATGACCAACCTACGCTCTTACCAAAAAAAATCTTAACGTAGGCATTTGATTCTATCCGATTTCAATACAAAATAAATCACCCCGTTCGTCCTCCCAACGCTTGGCAATTCCACTCCGCGTGTCAACAGGCAGCACCGTAGCTGACTAGCCATAGCAATAGCTTGATAATTTAGATACAATAATTTAGTGTACAGCCCCGTAAGGGCGTACACTAAATTATGTTATACATTAAATTATGCTTAATCTCAAGCAAATCCAGTCAAAAAAAAAAATCAAGTTCAAGCATATATGTGTATATGCTTGAACTTGATTGTTTACAAGTTTACAAATTCGAAAGATGTAGTAAACATCATTTAAAAGTATCGGCTTCCTACGTATGGTATTGGTATCAATCGAAAGACACTCAGTGCTCGACATCTCGGTAACAATACATCAACAAGAACGACACATGTATGATACCACTTTATTAATTATTTTATTGGCTAAGTAATCAAATGCATCAATTCGTTGAGGGCCTTAGTAACTGAATTAGTATACTTTCCAATATTTTTTTAAGTAATTTTAGTTTTCGGAATATTTCATCTATTCTATTTTTTTTATACAAGCGATTCAATAAAACTCTTAACATTCATTTTCATAGGATTTTTTTTATTAAACTTGGTTATGTATAATGCTGGCATCAATTTTAAACTCAAGTCAAGTGATCATTAGTGCATAATAAAATTTTTATAAAGTTTTTTAATTGGCCTTTATGCATCATACAACATTCATACAAATAAGCGACTTTCAGCGAAATATAGTACAATTTATCATAAAGAATGGTAAATTATTATAATAAGAGGCGAAAACGTAGCATAAAATTTAGTTTCGAATATCAGCATATGGAATCCCTTGTCACACAGGTTTTGTAAACTCGTTTAACTTTTTTAAAATTCATCATACGCCGTCGGTAGAACGTGCTATCGATCATATTGCAGGGATGTATATTAACTGTTTACCTCTCTTAAAAGGCGAAACATACAAGCCTTGTCTAATGTTACATATATTATTAATTAAATATTACCTACCTTTAATTTCTTAAGAATGTTATATTTAAAATTAGATTGAATGGTATAAAAATTCTATACAATAAAAAAAATATATGTTAGAGATGCCTCCGTGACCTAGCGCTATTGGCCCTTGCTTTATAAAACCGGAGCTCATGGGTTCAAATCCCGCGGGAAAACAACTGTTGTTTCCTGGTTGGTTAGGACAATTTGGGCCGATCACCCAATTGTCTGAAAAGTAAGATAATCCATGCGTAGGATTGGCATGTAAAAAGTTGGTCTATCCACTAACCCGCATTGGACCAGCGTGGTGGGCTACGGTCCAAAACCCCCAATTCATTATGGCCTATTTGAAGTGGACAAACACAGGCTGATGACAAGTGTTAAGAGATTAGTTGTATAAAATAATGTCGATGAAGATTTACAGGCATGGGTACTTTAAATAAATATACGGCCAGATAGCGTTTCAAATTTTATTTAAGATAAGTACGAAGTCTGCCGAGGTCACTACCGGCAGACTTGCAACGCCCCTCAATCGATAAATAAAATACCTAAACTTTGGTAAAATTAATTTCAAAACAAACAAAACGTATTGAATAAAAGCATTTTTTAATGAAGCATGAAGTTTTTTTATTATTTTCGACACACCATGATGCTCACTTAAAAACAGAGTTTCTGAAATACTGGCTATTATAAGGTTTTAATTTCTATTAACAGACACATACTGTTATGATACAGTTTGTTAATCAATTTAAAGCTTTCTCAAAACTATATTTTGTTTTGTTTGTGGTGCGTAAATAAACAAAGAAGACGGTTTTTCCGACGCGCGAACACGCGACGCTATTGTCCATGCGCGAAACAGGAAACCCAAGTTGATTCCGCAAACTTCAAAAGACTGGCCTTGCGATTTATTTATTGTCATCGCAAAGGCCAGACGTACTGGAAAATGTAAGCGTTTAAAATCGAATGGAAAATCCGTTGGAATCATCGGTATTCGCGGGATCAAGACATCCTCTCCTTTGTATTTTCCTTTCATGATTGTTGTCTCAATGACGTTATTCATCAGCTTTTTTCACAGCCAGTCTTGTTCCATTGCATAGTCGAGGTTGATTAATGTTAGCAGCATGATGACAACTGATCCTACTTTTAACTGCAAATTGTTAGGTGGTAATCCAGGTAATTCGAGAATTTAAAAACTCTGTGGGATAGTTAACTACGTCATCTTGGTTCATAATAGTGTCCACTGATTTGAAGGAAATCAACTGTCCTGGAAGAAAATTCTGAATGGTCGCATTGAGATCCTCGACATCTTTATTTTGCTGCCAATATTGCTCGTTCACCCAGCCAATTATGGTTATTAAAATTTTGCGCCATATCTGGGAAAACACCCTGAATAAGCTCCTCTTTTGATTCTGTGATCTGACTGAAATCTGTGGGTAATGTGATTAGTCCGGTCGAGGTGTCCACTGTGACTTTATTATTTCCGATGTCTAACAACTGCTTCGCAAATACATTTGTAGTTACATTTTGTTGCAAAAATACTTGCTTGATAGTTATTAATTGGATTATCTTTACGTACCGCCACAAATAAGATGATTTCAGGCATACATTAAATTCGACAGCAGCAGTGGATTGGGGAAATACTGGAAGAGTCTGACGAAAATCGTCCCCTGTGGTAGGTCCCCTGTTTACACCGGTGGTAGGTCCCCTGTTTACAGGAGACCGTCTGGGTAACCACCGCGGTGCCTATTTCGCCGCGAAGCAGTAAGTGTGAACACTGCTGTGTTTCGGTTTGAAGGGCACCTAGCCAGCGTATTTACTGGTGCAAACGAGACTTAACATCCCTATGTCTCACGGTAGGCAGCGCGTTGGCGATACCGCTGGTATTGCTAATGTATATGGGCGTCGGTGACCACTTTCCATCAGGTGGCCCTGACTGCTCGTCTGCCTGTATATTAAGTAAAATCACCTGACAACTTCTGTTGTCAGGTGATTTTTTTGGCCATGATTCTTCATGGCCCCACCAAATACATTGTGGTTGTCACGAAGATCTTTCAATATTCTGTCTAGCGCCTCCAGTGACCTCTTATGGGCCATTGTGCATTCATCCCAAACAATTAATTTGCATACCTGTAGGTAGGATCTTGGCCATTGCGCTATTTTTGGGATGTTGCAAGTTGGTGTTTCAGTGATTTGCATGTTTAATGGCAATTTCAAGGCAGAATCGCAGTTCCCGCCTTCCCAGGTGAGCTATTCCAGATAAGCCAACGCTGAAAAATCCGGATCAATTTCCCGCCAAAAGCGAAAATTAACGTTTTTTCCGGTTCCTCCGGGGCATCAAAAATAAATTCCACCAGATCCACGTTCTCCCCAGGTCTACCCTTTTTTTTGTTTATTGGAAATTTGTACGAAAGTTTCCCTTTAACCCCAATTCGTATTGTTGTTCCCCCAAATGGGTTTAATGATCGGCATTGGATTGGGTTGCTTCCAAACCGCAATATTTTTTGCTACCAAAAACATATCTTTCTATCATGATCAATGTCTTTTGAAATTTCCCTTTCATTTGGTGTTAGGATTTTTCGCCAAACGAAAAAAATCCTAACATGTCATTCTTCTTGCCAAATTTTGGATTCGAAAAAATTGATAGTAATCCCAAATAATTACAAAAGAGCGATGAAGAAACGGAACTTGGCGTATCATCCCCAGGGAACGTTCTCAAAATGTAAAGTTGGCATGCCCACGGGTCGAACAAGCCGTCCATCCGTTCTGGAAACGAGGGGAACAAATTCACCAACAACCGAAAACAAATTCATCGTTATTTTGGATTTTGTAGATGCACCCAGAGCGTCTGAGCAAAATACATTTGGATGTCCTTCAACTGGTTCCTTTTTTTCGACCTAAATGACTTGATGATGCATTTATGTTGGGGGCAGTCAGCATACAGCAAAGTGCAAGCAAAACACAGTTTGACAGACTGAAGAAACTGTTAATTTGTCGAGGTGGACGGCCTTCGCCCGGTTCATTCCCAAAAAAAACTGTTGACCATTTTCTGGACCGCCAAATGGATACGAGGGTATCTTTTATGGATCGCAAATGAAAAATGGCCAAAATACTTTGCTTGAAGCACCCATCTGGGTACTGTGATTTTCATATTTGCATTGGTTAAGGAAACAGCCATATGCCGCCCTTTTTAAATTTGCTTTATCGATTTTACAGAGTTGCAATATTCCACATTGATGTGAGTCCAAAAGCTTTGGAAATATTCGAGTATGGAAAATCCAACGATTGTCTACATCAAATTTTGTTCTTTACCTTCAAATCGTCGCCCATTGTCCGCAACTGAGCCGACGTAATGGGTATCCATCATTTCCTTATGGTTTAGCAAGTTTTTGGGTATCGCTTGGAACCAAACAAAGGAATTGTTGTTGAAAAGTCCGGTCCATTATCATATGTTTGGTAAACCACGATCAATTTTTTGTTTCATCGGAATTTCATGAAATTATGGAATCAATTCCTGCCTTATTTTGTCAACTAACCAGGTAAATGGCATGTGGAATCCCGCTTTTTATTCTACAGGACATCCAACAACGGACTGGCCAAACAACACGTTTTAAAGTTTATCAGGATTTTAATTTTGTTTAAAACCTGGCAATTATGTCAACAACTGGTGTTTGGTTGAGCACCTCTTGTTTGGAAATTTTAATTGAATGTAACAGAGTCTGGAAATGCCTAAATATGACAAATCCTGGATTCGGCTGTGGGGTTTTTTATAAGCCCAAAATTTCTTCCCCTAAATTATTCACATTGCCATCGGCATTTTAGCGTCCGGGAGATGAATATTTCCCGATCGTGATGTCGTTTTAAACGAATGTATTTAATCGTTCAGTTCAATTTTACCATGTCAAGCAAATGAAGTTTATTTCACCTTGACGGATCATGAATCTGGGAAAAAATTCAGCACTAACTTTTTGTTTTTCAACCGCAACCAAAAAATAAAGTTTTAGAAAAATGAATTTAAAAATATTATTTAATTCTTGCTCAATTTATTTACCTTTTTGATTTGCCATTTAATATTAAATGGTATCCATCTTCCCTGAGAAGATCAAAGGATATTGTAACCATATAGCTCCTAGTTTCGATAATTTTAAGTCACTATTCCGACGATGAAGAACAAATCTCTAGATTTTTAAATTTTTCCCACAAACAACAACTTCATCAATGGTAGGTGAATTAAACCCCTTGTGTTTGGAGGGTGCAGCCAATGATAATATTATGGCTATCAGATGCACCGATCCAATGCTATTTGAACATTTCCTAAATTGATTCTGATGAAGAAACATTTGTAATTCGTGGACAATGGTTCTCTGCACCCGTTGATTTGAGCACAACGTTACAACTTCCCATCTGAATTGCCATAAAATAAATTGGAAATTGATGATCCTGGTAGTGGTAAAGTGACCCCAGAAGTGACAAATTTGTCCTTGTATCTGTAATATTTTTAATTTTGTATTAATTATTTTTTATATATATATATATATATATATATATATATTATATTTTAGAAACTTAAATATTATTATTCTTATAATACCTTGAAAGGGGGTTTCCGTATAATATGTGTAGCACCAAATGATGTCATCTGAAACAGTTTTATATTTGAATTTCCAAGAAGGTTTTAAATCATTTCCAATCCCAGAAACAAAGGTAAAGATTTGGTGGGACCATTTGGGAATTTTACTTTGCCTCCAACATAATCCAGTGATTCACCAGGTTTTAACGCCTTCAATATTTACAAACTATTTTATTCCCAATTTTTACCGATTTGTCGGCACAACATGCCGGATCATAATGGAATGCAGCCGCCGAGAATTACAGGAGCACCCCCGGATTCCCAATTTCATTATGTCGTCTCCGGTTTGTTTTGACGAACTCGTTTATTCAAATACACCCTTTGTCCAGAAAAACGCAATTCTGACATGCAAACGACTTTTTGATTTTTCCTCTGGTCATCGTGCGGTTAGCACGAGGGCCTTTTGAATTTGATTGACTGCGAGACCTTTGGTCTCTTCCCCATCTAATAATAAAAGTGAAAAATTTTTTCCCTTTAAAGTAATTAAAGTAAAAGTTTCACATCACAAAATATCAACAAAAAAAGAGCACACTACTTGGAATGTCACTAGCAAAAGGATCCGAAAGAAAGTTCTGCCAGAGGGTAATCGTCACCACAAAGATAGAAGGTGCACCATAGAAATCGTAACTTGATCAAAAATTCGTCAATCGTAATACTATTTTCCGATTATGATTTTACTATTTATTTTTGGAGTTTACCTTTGATAAATTCCGTTTCTGAAGTGTGACAGAATAATTGACATATTATTGTTGGTCAAATATTTAAAAAACTGATCATAACAGGTGTGTCTGTTAATAAAATTAAAACCTTATAAACCAGTATTTAAAGAAAACCTGTTTTTGTACATTATTTGAAAATAAAAAAAACTTCATGTTTTAAAAACATTCAAACGTTTGTTTGTTTTAAATATTTATAAAAAGTTTAGGTATTTTATTTTCGATTAAGGATCAAGTCTGCCGGTCAGTAGATAGATTGAATTTGAATTTATGCAGCGGTAATAAATTGCAAATTGACCGTTGAGTTGGAACACACCTAAATTGCTTAAACCACAGTGAGGGATTTTATTTGAATGAACTTTATTGAATACAAAAAGTTAAATTACCTCATATAATTTAAAAACGTTTGTATAAAAAAAAGGCGTTTTTTGGTTTTCCTGGAAATTATTCGATTTTTTCTCGCCTTTTAAACCTTCCCCATCCCCAAGAACATTTCAAGACAAGATAAGATAAATCCGTTCAGCCCCTGGTTTTAGTGGAAACGAACAGCAACATTTTATATATATATATAAGTATAATAATATAGAAGAATAGATATGATAAAGATAGATGATATCGTTTGAGGTCTTTCTTAGACATACAGTATGGGTGTAATTAGAAAGGTCCTTTTTAATTCCGAAATTTCGTTGTCTGGAAAATTACGTCTGAAAAATGGTGTCAAGTTCTAAACAAATCTAAACAAAGGAAACGATGTACTGTTGATTTTTTGCGATTGAGACTTTGCTGTTTATAAGATTGTAAAGTTTAGGAAACGTACATAAGTTTACCGTTGTCTACGCATAACCTCTGCAATTGAGTAGCTGACATTTGAAGTAGACCACCAATCCCTATAAACCATCCAGATAATATCACTTAATTCAATAGCGAGAATGAGGAATGTAAAACATTTGGATCATAAGAGATAATTTTTTTAATGAATCAAACTTTGGTACTTTGTAATAATTATTTCAGGTAGGTTAATGTCCTAAGCATTAATGAAAAATATAAATCAGAAGGCACATTAAAAATTATAGGACCCGCAAAACAAATATTATTTGTACACACCCGGTACCTGTAGAGGAATTTTACATTTGACGGATGGTAATAATTGGCCAATCTTCTTCGGCGGCCAGCCACAGTCGAAAGAGTACCTGCCGTCTTACCTTACATCAGAGGAATCACTGACAAAATTGGTTATATTTTAAAGCGAGCTTCTATTAAAACATATTATAACCCGCCGAAGATATGAATTGGATTTACCATCCCTCAAATGTAAAATTCCTCTACAGGTACCGGGTGAGTACAAACTAGACTGTGATTGTGGTCTCTCTTACATTAGACAAACCAAAATACCAGTAAGAACCAGAGTAAAAGAACATATAACTGATGTTAAGCACCGACGCTATAAGAAATCTGCAATTTGCGACCATGTTCTAGACAAGCCCAATCATTATATTAGATTTGATGATTATTATTATTTAGATTGAAAATACTGGCTAATGAACATCGATTTATACCAAGGATGATTCGGGAAGCAATAGAAATGAAAAAATATCCAAATTTTAATAGAGGGGATGGTTGGTCTTTGCCCCCTTCTGGGATCCAATAATTTCAAAAATTAAACGCACAGTATAAAAACTACAAAACCGAAGGACAACATAAATACTTTTTGTTAAACCAACATGGAAAATTAAGAAAACGAAAGATATGTAAATTTTTTAAATAAAAACTCTCACGGTTATTTGAAAACATAGAGATACAGACAAATACCAACTTAGTCTGCCCGTGATCATGGATGCTGGAAAGAATCCGAAACGTCGAGAATAAATATATTTAAGTATCGCGAAAAATCCTCCTCAAAAAAGACTGCCTCCGTAGCCTAGTGGTATGGGCGTGTGCTTTAGAAACCGGAGGTCGTGGGTTCGAATCCTGCGGGGACGCAACAAATTTTCATTGTTGTTTCCTGTTGGTTAGGCAATTTGGGCCGATCACCCAATTGTCTGAAAAGTAAGATGATCTATCGTCGGATGGGCATGTAAAAGTCGGTCCACCCACCACCCGCATTGGACCAGCATGGTGGGATACGGTCCAAACCCCCTAATGGATAGGGGTGTATTAGGGGAGGCCTACGTCCAGCAGTGGACTAACAAAGGCTGATGATGATCGCGAAAAATCCGTAAATTAGTGGATTTAATACATTTAAATGTTATTATTCGCCCGTCAGCCCTTAGTAAAATAATGCAATATTACAATTAGACAGGACCATAATACGATCATTCATTTAATGAAGTTCCCCATACCGTTACAGTCTTCGCTAGTCAGCATTTGGTGTGGGCTGATAATGACGTACAAAGGAATTTTTATACAAGCTGAAAAAAGTTATGATAGATAAATAGTAGTTTTTTTTTCTAAAAAAATACAGAAATATGCATTGTATTTTCGGCTATAGAATTTAGTAACGTTTTTGTGAAACACAGTTAAGATTTATCTCTTAAAGTACACTATTACTTATTTCTACTCTGCATTGGAATATTGGTTATATTTATATACATTTCTCTTAAAACTAAGATTTTAAAAAGCGTAAAATTTATGATTTACTCACATGTTATGCATGAATGATCTTATAATTTTAGTAAATATTAAAAGCAACGATAGTCACCGGACTGTTTTATTTTGATATATGTATATTTGCTTTGCGCTAAAAGATGTATCTTTTGAAATACAATACTTAGTAAACTTCTCCCGCATTAAGTATGAAAAAAATTAAAGCACATTGTTGTAGTGTTTTTAAAACCTTACAATTTTGGATAATTGATAGTGATTAAAACAAACTTTGATGCTTAAATAACTTTAATACGTAAATATATTATGTACAGTAAGATAAGTTCTAGTAGATAGATGCATGTTCTTTTGTATCTTATATTATATCGACCGTATGATAAAGATTTTCGAGCGTTATTGTATAAAGCTCAAACGTAGATAATGTACTCGTTATACCGACAACAAAGCGATCCTACAGGATAAAGATCGACTGACCCCTGTGGTCGCGTTGAAGGGCACGTGTTGCTTATTGTTATCACTTCCATTGCACGTAAAGGTACTAACTTTTTTGTACTTTACTTGTTACTGTAGTTTGTACTGTAGGGGAAGCCCGGGCAAGACGCATATGTTAAGGGAAAATGTAAATAAAACCACAATCTGATAATCAATAGAACTCTTTATACTTTATTTTTTGTACTATGTTTAATCATCTTTGGAAAATAATCACATAAAAATAAAAACTTTAACTATTTCTATATTAATTATGAGCATTAACAAAAAGTGTCAATTATCCGTTTTACCCGTCGGGGTCGGGCTAAACTGATACGCCCCAAGGGCAAAAAGGATAATGTTGAAATAGCTAAGATCAGCCTCCGCATTCATTACAGAAGTAGCTGCCAAATCCTAGAAGCAGTCTTCATGCGCCCAACTTTTGTATTGATTACATTGAATATAATCTTCGGTGGTTCAGTGTATTTGTCAGCACACACTAAATAGTAAAAATCTGTGTTCAAACTATTGCTCTGTCGTTTCACTGAGGGTCTTAGTCTTCTTTTAGTTTTAGTCTTGGGGCCAGCTAGCTCTGATATCATGGTTTTCTTCTTATTTACCTTCTGAAATTTCAATGCTTGCTCTGCTTTGTGTTTTCGAGCTGTTTTAGGAGCAGCCATACTTGGGATAGGTCTAATTTGAAACGGTGTAACGCTCGCCGCAGACTTTCGATGATTTTCTGCTAGTAAATGAGCTGATCCTTCTTCCAGTATATTTGAATTAGGCAAAGGTGTAGTAGACCTTTCAATATCTATTGTGTAGAAGTTTCAGCTACAGCCTCATGCTGGAGAATCATTTAAAGCGCAGACGGTCACAGTAGACGTTGACGTTGACGTTGATGGTGCATCATTAACAGGACCTTCAGTCATAGGAGAGGGTGGTTCAGGAAAAGGACGGTCGGTTATTGTTGATGGAGCAAACATTTGGATCAAAAAGCCAAATTCCCGGTTTTCTAAACTCATTAACTGCGTTCTAAACCGAAGCACTTTTGGCGTACGCTCCACCAAATATTTTTGCTATGTCGTACTGGTTTACAATACGGCCTGGGTGCATTTTTTGAAAGGTGTTCAGCTCTTGCTCAAATATTTTTTAGGGGTCTATACACAGCCACATCTAAGGGCTGCATTCGGTCAGTTGTATGTTGGGCAAATGACAAAAAAATATGTGATTATTTGATGCAAATTCTAAAGCTGAATAAAATTTATGCGACTCGCAATTATCGAACAGTAGTAACACTTTTCTGTTTTCATTTGGACGAACCTTGTTCGCAAAATATTGCAACCAATTCAAACAATCATCTCCATTAATCCAACCGTTATCAGTCACGGTGGCTTGTGAACCTGGTGGGGCATCATCTAGAAGTTGTTCTTGCATACGTTTGTGCGCAAATATAAAAAGGGTGGAACAAACGTCCCAGCTGCATTAGAACAACATATAACGGTGGTTAATTGACCTCTTTCTGCACTGCATATTACCCCGACTAGCCTCTTGCCTTGATAGACAAAACTTTAGGTAGTTTAGATGTACTGCTCTTAATTCCAGTCTCGTCTATATTATATTGTAGTTGCATCGAAACTGTGTTTTTCTATTGAGCTCCTATAATTGGAATAAAATATTTCTACTTGTGGCCGATTAAAGCCTCTTGTTCTTGCTAAAGATGTTGGCTCTGGTGCTCTTAGTACGATATCTGGGTGTCGATGCTTGAAACCAGCAAACCAGTCGTTTCCAGCTTTTCCATTTTTAAATGGATGACCAATATAATTTTCTTTTGCATAATCATAAACTAGTTCTAAAAAATCGGAACGGGTAAGCTCAGAAAATAAACTATCCAATTTTTTTAAATACATACATTGCTATTCTATTCTTCTTCTTGTGGAATAAAAACTGATGTGAACCAACCCAATTTTTTTATTTTATTTCCTGCTTTCACATATCTCTGTAAAATTGTAAATGGAATTCCATATTTCTTAGCAGTTGAATTTATAGATTGTCCGTCATCTTTTACAGCTCTTACTGCTTTATCGAGTGTTTCTTCTGACCATGCTGCTCAATTACTTTTGCGTTTATAATTAAACACCATCTAAAACAAAAAGTTGCCATGTTATATTTATGATTTCATTGAAATTAAATTTAAAGTACCGTTAATTAAAGTTGTCAAAGTAATGTTAATATTTTTCACGAAGGATAATAAATAATAAACGGCAAAACGGATACCCTATCGTTTTGCCCGTTTTTAATATCCACATCTTTCATTTGCCCAACACACTTCTAAGAAACAAGTAGAGAGAAGAAAATGAGTTAATGATGAGTCGGATGGCATGTAAAAGTCACTCGTGGTTGTCAAGACCATCTTTAGCGTCGTTATAGGAAGTCAGGCCTTCAAACGACTGACAACTAATTCATCCTTAGAATAAGTTTAAATTTGAGTTGGAGGTCATATGCCGTCGCTCTGCGTAAAACTGTTGTTCAGGCAATCTGGATGGATTAGAACCAAACCCATGATAACTGATAAAATGGCTAGGTGAAAGATTGGAAATGTGGTCATTGAAATTTTATTATGGATGTAGTTTTTGTAAAAAAAGAACACAAGAAAAAATAGAATCAGAAGAAGTCGTGTTACTACCTACTAATTTTGGAAGAATTAGGTACCGCTGATCTGCCAGACGTCCCTTGCAATTTATTTAGATACTCGCGTTGGTGGAAGAACCGCAACACCGCCGGAGTCGAGGGGCTGTGCAACCTAGTGTGCACAGACTTCACGCAGGTCCCTTGCAACAGGACTCTCCTCTTAAATGAAACTATACTTTTCGCCCTCAATTTCGAATGGATAAAATGTACTTTTATTCCTAGGCAATTCCCATGAAAGGGTTTTATTAAGTTCCGTTTAGTAACTCTTTCAAATCCTATCTTAAGAACAGAATCATCAAGATAAGCTTTTCAAATAGGGATAGCATATATTAATAAATATATTTTAATAAATTTAACTAACTCAAACTCAGTTGCATTATAACAAACACACGTCGTTCAGCAAAGTTTAAACTAAACTTTTAACTTAAACCAGTCCAAACGCATTGCAAATTTTATTAAGGAGCGTGATTGTAGAAATTAATATTTTTCAACAAATCATAATATTTTAATGTCGGTATGGATCGTTATAATGGTTCTCATTTTTCTGAGTTACATCAAAATAAACGTTTTAACGATTACAACGTGACGATTCCGATTCAGTCTAATTTTAAAGGATTTTTTCTGCCTGTTTGACTGTCTGTCTGTTTTCCGACGGAGTCTCTGGAATGGCCGGTCTTACCTGACGGAACTTTCCATGGACTATATCTGATGTGACTATAAGTTACAAAAACTGACTATTTTTTAAACCACGCCAAGTCGCGCGCAAACTCTAATATTAATAGGTCAGCTAAATTTGATAAACCAATTAATTAAATATTACCGATAGGAGTAACAATTATCTAAGTATTCTACTTTCATTCTCATGTGGTTTGTTTAAAACGCCATGCTTTTTAAATAAGCAAGTAATCTCCACACTGTATCATCAAATACTTCATCGTAATCTATCAAAGCTCATCTGTAAATGATGGCAAGTGTAATACAGAATTAAACTATAAATTTTGATTTTCAGCTAAGAGACGTGCTTAGAATAAATTATGAAAGACTCCCCGTATTCGTAAATGAACGTATACCTGTGGTGTTCGTCTAAGTCTTTCATTCCGGCGAGCGCAAACTTTCCACCTTATGGTTTGGAAAATTCTAGAAAATTTAAAACTTAAGGGACTAGAACCACTTTGAAATACATCAATCGGAATATGAATATAAATTTAATAAAAGTTTGGATTCTTATCCACTTTTTGTAATATTATGTATGTGCTTTACTTGAAGAATAATAATAATAATAATTTTAGTTGGATAGGTAAACAAACGAAGTATGCTATAAATTTTATTTCAAATTAATTAAAGAGTATAAAATGTAAATAATAATAAATATATAATCAATGTAGATGGATCTAAACATATGATAATTTAAGAACATGTTACAAATCCTGAAGTTCTGTAATATTTAAAGGTCTTGCTAAAAAATGTACATCCAAATTTAATAAATTATAGTTTCTTTATGGCCACAAATCACTCGTGTAGAGTTACAAAATGTGTTTTGTCAATAATGTTTTGATACGTATTTATTTTATTTTTAATAAAAATAGATATTATTACAGATATTTTAATGTTATATTTAGACATGGTTAGTCCATGACTAAATAATATAGCCTAAATAGTATATAGCATATAACTCCTTCGAGCCGAGTGGTATGGGCGGTGCTTTGAAAGCGGAGGTCGGGTTCAATCTGGGGACTTAAAAATTCATTGTTGTTTTCAGTTGGTTAGCGCAGTTTGGGCTGATCAACCAATTGTCTGAAAAAGATGATCCATGCGTCGGATGGGCATGTAAAGTCGTCCGCCACTAACCCGCATTGGACCAGCGTGGTGGATACGGTCCAGGCCTCTAATGGATCCCTCCCCATGTATTAGGAGGCTATATCCAGCAGTGGACTTAAGGTGATGATGATGATGTTGATGATATTGTTTTGAGTGATAGTAGGTATATTCCTTTGAAGTGATGGCGACCCTACATCTTTGTTAACATGATGTTTTTAAACCATTGACAACCTAAAGCAAAAGGCTTAAAATTAGGTTGAACTGAAAAGATATATGGAATCGATATAAATAATAAACAAAATTGTATATGATAATATAAAGAAATTGAAATACTTTGGGTGGTTTTGTAACACTTTTCGTGTTGTTTGTTGATTTAAAGGTCATCTATTATCGCAACAATGGCTTTTGAAAATGTGAATAGGACCGAGTCATTAACCTTTCTGAAATTGAAACTGTTCGCCCAGACAGAAACATAAAAACATAATGACTCTTCAAAAGAGATAACTTAAATTTATTTTTCTTGTTGTTTGTTCATTTCTTCCATCGTCATTTGAAGAAAGGAATCAAACCATATGTTAGAAGAATTCAGAAAAATATCCTTTAGAAGGGGATTTTTAGGAATATCCTAAGGATTGTCACAGCAACATACGAAGTATGTAATGATATTAGGCCAGTAATAAGTACAAATTTTTGTCAATATCGACTAACAATTTGAACTCTTCAACTAATTTTGTGTTGTTCTTTCTTGGAATCTTTACTATATATATATCACATTTAATCAAAAACATTTAATAATTTAGACGGTAAAGATGTGGACGATAAACAGACAGACAAGAGTTACTTCCGCATTCATAATATTATTGTGGATAATATGGATTACGAAACAAAAATTAAATGTTAAAAGTGTAATTTTATAATTAGACGTAATGTTGAAACTTGCTTCCGGCAATTACAAATTTTCATGTTGGAATTCATAAAAAGTTTTCACTACAAAATTTCTGGAAAAAAACACGTTCATGGTCGTGTCAAATTAGATTTTGTCTCAAACAAAGTCTCATCGTCTTAGGACTATAATAACGGTTTCTGTATAAACTTTTCATCACCCTATTTCCCTTTCTACACAATAACATCATTAATCGTAAACTAATAGCCTATGCCCTTTTAAATTTGTTCTAAGTATTTACTAACTTCCATCTAAATCTTCTTAACATTTTAGAAGTTAATCGGGCAATAGACAGACAAACAGTTACTTTCTACATTTACTTATATAGATTACGATAACGGAACCTAATAACATGATATTCTTCTTCGAATGAAGAGCTTTATTAAACAACAGATCCTCTTTGAAAAATGGAAGTCTTATTTTGATTTGTAAATAGCATTAATCGGTTAATGTTGTAAATATTTTTCCCTGTACCAACGTAATAAAAAATGGGCTATGAAAATGAAAATAAACTATAACTTTAAAGGCATCGATAGCAGCCATCTAACCTAGCTAATCGTCTAATCTACCTATTTATATCAACACTAACGCTTGTTAGAAACGTAGTTTTTAATTGTTTTCTTATTGTGTTGTGATGATATGATCAAGACGATCCTTCAGATGAGGGTTTTATTTATTACAAATCAGTAAGATTAATTTATAGAAAGCTTTGTAACAATATATAAAACAACCAAGCTTAATATTAAAGCCTTATAATATTAAAGGCATATTCAACATTTAACAATCTATGTTCTGGTTTCAAAGTCACCAATTAGTATTATTATTGTTGATGTAAATTAGAACACACTAATTAATTGTTCTCCCGAACAAAAATTAATTATGGTTCCTTTAATCAGCTCCGTTATAACTCTCTCGTTTACACAAACGGATGCATAAACCAATGTTTAGGGTTGATTTAATATAATATAGCATCTATTACAACAATGAACTGCTCAACTAACAGTAGTGTTTATGTAAACGATTGTCGTTGAACATTGTGCGGGCACCTCGAGTTATGGAGGCCTTTAATTTACTCCGTTTACAATACATATATTTAAAAATCCGATGCAACTGGTCCAATTTAAATGTCAAATTTAAGAACAGACTAAGCCTTAAAACGTTCAGTCACGTCTTATACCCGAAAATACGCTGACTTCGGCCATACAATATGTTGGAGCATATATATATATATATATATATATATATGTGCGAGTACCGCTATCTGTTTTGTAAACACCCCAGGCAGCGAGTTGCACAATGTGTCATCGATCGCTCCAACAAGCAAAGAGGGTATAAAAATGGCGCTTGTCAGTGGAGCGGGAATTCGTCATCCATCTGTCGCCTGGTGCACAAGTTGTACCAACGCAGGATATAATTAGTTATTTAATAATTGTTTAAACTAAAATTTAATTAAAATAAAGAAGTGTGTGTTCTGAAGTGATTTTGTGTTTTTTTAAAAATAATGTCGGACCCCTGACCCTATATATATATATATATATATTTATTTGACACACAGAGGATGAAGGAAGGACCTTCAATATACAGATATAGGATCATTGTCATTAATCAACAAAAGAAAAAATCAGGCGGCTAAACGCAATAGTAATGTTACTTTTCCGTATATCTTGAAACAATTTAGAATTTTGCCGTTGTATGCAATCTGAACGCGAAGCAAAGTGTCATTTGGTTTCAAACTTGTTACCAGGTGAAGATTTCATTAATTTATTATTAAATAGAGTTTTGAAAAGGTTGAAATGGTTTTCTATTTTTATATTAAATAATCTTAATAATATGAGGGCCTTTTACCATAATTATTTGTTTTTTTGAAAAATATCCGTGCATACAAGTAGAATTCGCCCCTCATGTTGTTGTGTTCAAGTTTTGAATATTTTATATTGTACAAACAACGAGGCTTAAGATAAACGGAAAGAAAATATCAGTCATGAGGAATCACCATGCTCAAGCAGAAAATTCACATTTGTAAAAAAAAGTGAACCACGATGATGCTACCGTTATACCTGAATACAATGAAATAATAGTGGTATAAAAAATCGACTGAAGACGATTAATCAAATGTTCCTGTTGATATCTCTGCAAAATTCTACAATAAAGACTTGTTTTGAAAAATTGTCATTGCTTATTTAAATTCTTTACTTTCTATTAAAATGTTAGTAATTTTAATGATATGGAGAATCGCCACCAAAACATAATTATAATGTTTTAGCCAGCGGTTGAAAATGAATGTTGAAGCGATTGTATCTCGCAAGCCGTAAGGAAACAACTATCGTATGAAATAATAAGACATAGCAACTCTCAATCATCGCATCCGCTGTTGAATATGTCATAAAATATTCTTACAGCAGATATAAACATCAATACATATTAATTTGCTCCAAAACTCATATTTTACTTGGCATTGTCGTTGGCGGCTGCCAGGACGCTACTATTATTATGTTATTCATTACTTTTATTTTAAAATTGATGGCCTGTATAAATAACGGCAAGTGAAATTGCATTTTGTTCTTAGCAATAGATAAAACTATTATGTAAAATTAACAGACCAAAATTATTTTAATTTTTTAGCAATTACTTTTTTATAGTACCAATTCTCCCATTATCAACAAAAAGTTTAGGCGTACAATCGCGCCATCTATTGACACTCTGAAGTAACGCTATCATTAGATATCGCCAAATTGCCTGCTGTTTAAAGCAAACATTTGCATCAAATAAGGTTATAAAAATAAATTGTTATAAAACATTATTGGTGATTACAAATTAAGATGTGTTATTCTATATGGTTGGATTAAACTGTAGATGGTGGAAAAGTGTTATTTTAAAAATCGGTTAAGTATTTTAGGAGTTCATCCCGGACAAACATCGTAGGACAATGAGATTTATATATATTAAGATAAAGAGAAATAGTTTATTCATTGTTGCTCTTAGTAGTAGCTCCGAAACTGACTGATTTTTATTAATTATTATTCTTTCACTTAAAAGCTACGCATCTCGGGTAAAAATTGATTCATCGATTAGTTTCATCTGAAATAAAATAGACCAATGCTTGAAGGGTTGCTAGTTTTGTTTATAAGAAAACGGCTGCTTAGAAATGTTATATTCCTGTATATTCGGATGCTAACACTTTTATAATCAAATATGCTTTTAGCTGTTTTTCTATCCATGTACACGATGACCTAATTAAATTTTTATTGATATAATGGTGTGGTAGTATCTACAGAATATATTAAGAAGGTATATTTACTGAGATACATAGAACGACGTTTGTTGAAGATTGCATGTATCCAATCCACGTCTCCAGATACCTTGCCAATATGTACAGTATAGCATTGGCCATAAAGTATTAATACATGTGCTTATTTTGAATAATATATTATCGGAACATCTGCATTCTTCCTGTTGTAAGCGACATTAAGACAGTTTTGATGAAAAATTATTATTTTTTGTTTTACTATTTTTGATGATAAGGTCACAATTAAAACCAAACGTTTGATTATTATTTAAATTCTGGGGTGATTATATTTTTGTTATTAAACAGTTACCATTTCTATCGATAGTAGCGTCTTTATCTGCCGAGAATTTTAAACTTTTCTGATAGACAAATTTTTTGTTTCCGCTGGCTATATATTAATTTAATATATATGGCCTTATCATATGCACTTATTATAATATAGCTTTTGTTGACAACAGTCAAAGGTCCATTATAGGTTGCAGCATGGTTCTTGCCTGGTGGTAGTGGCGATTATTTCGAGTACCCGCCCCAATATGGAGCAAAATTGAGCACATCTCATCTGTAATGCATGTTCTAGAGTATCTAATGACAAAGTGGTTTTATGCAGGATAAGTGGGATTTTAACACTGTTATGCAGGTTTAAATAAACTATAATAACTATAATAAATGTTTTAACTGTTTAACGGCTTGGCATATTAACGTTTACTTATTAAATTAAGTGGAGCAAACAGTAAACTTTTGGTACATGCGAAATATTTGTCTCATTTAACACCGTGAAAAATATAAAGTAAGTACGCTGGCGTAAATGTAAAGTCCAAAGTAAGTACCCGGCGCCCGAGCCGGTGGTAGATTATTTGAATCACCGCAGTGCTTCCAGTATTATGGCAAAGAAGTTTGACTTGACTTCGATCGTCGCGTGTTACCGCATCAACGATATTGGTAAGAACTCAAAGTATATTCCTCGTCGTAAATTGATTTCCTCATTTTATCAAAGATATCGTTAATAGAAGTGGTGAAGAAGAATAGTGTATAATTTCTAAACCGTTTTTATATAAGTTTAGGCATATATATGCATATTGTAGCATATTTTACCTGTACACTTTGGCGTGGTGAATCTGTATTCATTTTAATGTTAAAAAACCCTTGTATAGATCAAAATTCTCATAAATTAGTTACCCAGGAGTATAAATGGCATCACTAAACCTACAGTCAAAGTGTGGCTATTCAGGAAAGTCTGACGACTGAAGTTGAATCTCTACAATAGCTCGATAATGTAAAGAAGCAAGTTTGTTTGTAATATTTATGTATAACTTTACATGTATCATGTTGCACGTTCCCATTAAATCTATCAATGAATATTGAAGTAAAATGAATTTGATCAGGAACTGTTGCTAAATCAATTTATGCTCATTTGAAACTCTTAACATCAAAACCCAATTTCTTTGTTGATAAAATATTACAATCTAGAATTGATAAAAAGCAGCCCCTGATACTACAGTGTAACATCTATTATATATTTTTTAAGGTAAAGGCCGAATTGTTTAAATTGGTTTAAGGAAAAAATTTCCAAAAGGCATTAAACAGGACATAAAAAATTTTTAAAAGGTTCTTCCAATTTAAAACCCGTTTGGAAAAAAAAAATTATGTTTTTTTAATAAAATTTTAAGTGGTCATTATCCTTTAACCTGTGAAAAATTTGTAATCTAAGTTTAAAACTAATTTATTAAAGTTGGGTTTAAACAAAAGGGAAATAATTTCTAATTTTAAAAGAATTTGTTTTATTTATGTTTTCTTAATAAATTTATCAAATAAAATATTTTGGTTTAAAAATTATTTCTTATAAAATAGGCAATGGTTGGTTATTGGTGTACAAACTGCCGTTTTTTGTTGGTTAACTTTAATGCTATTTTAATGTATTTGTTAATTTATTCATTTTAATTTTAAAAACCCAGATAAAATTTTTTAAACAATACAAATAAGGAAACTTTAGGTTTAGGAAGTGGCATATTGGCGGTTGCTAAAATTAATCTATCACGTTGGCCCGGAATTATTTATTTTTTGATTTTTTATTTTAATTAAAGGAATATTAAAAAAATTTAAAACATTTTCCCAATTTAAATTTGGCTTTTCCCAAAAGAATTTTTGGGCGAGCAAGGCAATTTGGGCAAAAACGGCAACCTGGAATTCCCACAATTGGTACATGCCCAAGGCATGATTAATTGGCCAAAAATTTTCGGGGTTGTTTTATTTCCTTAAAGGCAAAGGATTCTTACCAGGAACCCACCGGGGATATACAAAATTAAATTTCCCCTCCTGGTCTGTAAATTATTTTAAATAAAAGGCCAAAGGCTTTTGGAGTTTTGGCCCCCAAACCTTTAATTTGGCCGCAAAGGCCCAAAATGATAATTTGAAAAAGGTTGGAGAAAAATTTACTTTTTAAGGAACTCTTTAAAACCAATTAAAGGCAAAAGAACCAACCCGCTAATTTTTTGAATAAATGTTTTATTGTATTTATTATTCCCCAAATTTTCCGTTTAATAAAATTCCAAAATTTTGAAATTACAAAGGGTTATGCAAAAAACTTAAATTTACTTAAACCCTGGTTTCAAAATATTCTATTTAAAAAAATACTTTATAAGGTAAATTTGCGGCATCTTCAACGGGACCAACCCATTTGTTCCCAAAGGTCCCAAACGCCAAGGCCAAAGTTAGCCAATTTTACCACCCTTAAAACTTTAAACCTTAAATTTCCTGGGTTTTTGAAAAATTTGAAAAATTTTATTTTGAAACTTTAAACAAGAAATTATTTGCAAATAAAGGGTTAATGGCAAATAAATTTTAAAGTTATTATAATTTTAATTTTTTAAATGAAAATTTCTATCCTTACAGAAAACAAACCTCCAAGATAAAAGAACATTTAAATAAAGGTTTCCGGTTTCACCGGTTAAACCGAACATTCCTTGTTTTACCAGGTTATTCCTATTTAATTGATTTTCCGTTTATGGAAACAACCCTTTTAAAAATTTTCGTATTAACGGGTTGAATATTTTTTAATTTTTAAAATAAATCTTTTGGAAATATTTTTAAAAATTGGCCTGTTGAATTGGGCAACAACTTGTAATTTAATTTGGTGTATTAAAGGAATTTTGGAATTAAATTCCTGGGTTTAAACTTTTACCCAGATCTAAATTTTTTAAAAACAATTCAAAAGTTAAAATAGGTTTTGCAGCCTTTTATTAATCCACACCTTCGGCCCATGTGTTATTGAACCCCATACGGCCCAAATTTCAAACAAATTTGGGTTTTCCCTTAATGGAAATAAAATTCACCAACCTGATTTGCAACCGTTGTTTCTAGGAGTAAACAAAAGGTGATGTCCACATCGATTTCCGGGCTTACCAAAAGGTTTTTCTTTAACGTTAAAATTTTTTTAAATAAATTTTCCACCTTAACGTCAAATTCCCGGCTAAAGGGACCTTTATTAATTTAATTTCTGGCAAAACCAAAATGATAAATTTAAATCAAAAAGGCCGGATCTCAAAGGAACTTTACCAAGACGGAAGCAGGGTCTGGAAGTTTGTCCAAAAATTCCCCTTTAAAATTAAATTAAAATTTTAAAAAACCAAAAACCTAATGCAATATTTAAAATTGTTCTTTAAAATTATACTTTTTTACAAAATATTAAGGGCAGAACCCTAACTTCCTTGTTAAATGGTTTGAGGTTGAAGAAAAATCCAATTCCCACTTTAACCTTTTTTAAGAAGGTATTAATTTAAAAAAAGTTATTTTAATAAATTCTTTAAATAATACCCCAACCCAAACGAATTTAAATTGTTTAAAGCCTTCCAGTAAAGTTATAAACCAGTAAATTTTCAGTTAAATAAAAATTTTTTAAAGGGATTCCCTTTTAATTGAATTTTTTTTTTTATTTTAAAAAGAGGTGAATAATTTTTAAAATTAATCTTCCCGAATTTTGCATTCCTTTTTAATGAACATGTTAAATTTGATTTCAAAACGGAAATTTGGAATTAAACCTGAAAAATTTTTCCATAATAAATTTTGGAAAAATTCAATTTTAAATTTCCTTTCAGTCTTTGGGCCGGTTTTTTAATTTTAAAAAGATCCTTTTTAAAGGTTTTTTTATAATTAAAATAAATTGAACTATTTCAAAATAAAACAACGACTTCCATAGGTGCCACGTTTTAAATTGGTAAAACTTTTTTGAAATTGTTTACCAAATTTTGAATATAATTAAGGAATATTTTTATAACGAAACCCAACAAAGGGTAAATAGTAACCAATACTTCGGCCCACAGTTGCAGATTCAGAACCGGAAACCATTTAATAGAAACCAGGGAATAAATATAAAAAAAAGTAAAAAAGGAGCCTTAAATAGCAAACAAAAACCAATTCCAAATTTTTATTATGTTTTTATATTTAAAAATATTTTAAAATTAAACCCAATTTTTAAACGTTTTAAAATTTAAAATAACTTAATTTTAATTTAAAAACAATTTGGCCAGATTTAAATTTTGGTGGGTTACCATTTTTAAACCTTTAAATTTTGTTAATTTAATTGCGTTGTAAGTTTATTAAACCAATAATTTAATTTAAAAAAATTAATTTAAAATCTTTGGTGAAAGTGGTTAAGTTTTTCCAAATAATGTTTCAAAGTTAATGGGTTAAATGGAATTTTTATACATGTGTAAATTCTTTTAAAAATTCAATAAAAATTGGATGGTAAAAGTTTCACAATTTTAAATAATTCAGGTTAACCAACATTTTTATTTGGACTTTAAAGGGGAAAAATTAAATATTTAAAAAAATAAAATTTTCCTTCACATTTGCAATTAAATTGACTTCTTTAAAAATCAAGATAATTAATTGGCCCCGGGAATATAATTATTGAAAATGTTGAAATTAAAATAAAACAAAACTTTAATCGGCCCTGAACAATTGATTTTTCAATTAAAGGGCATAATTAAAATTAGGAAATTAAATAAATTTAAAAGGAAAGTTTTTAAATTGCCAAGGTTTAAACCGTTTAAATTTTTTTTTGGTTTTGTTTAAAAAAAAAAAACTATTTAAATTTCAGTTAAAAATTATTTATTTAAAAATTAAAGTTTTAACTTTATTGTAAAATTTGTTTTTTTTTGTTTTTGTTTCACCTTCGAATTAAAATTTAAAATTGTATTTCTTTGAAAAAAAACCCTCAACAACCGGGAATGAAATTGAAAATATTTATGTTTTACCACTTTAATTTTGTTTCAAAGGTCAATAAAAGGATTGAGCTATTTGGGAATTCCCCGTGCCAATATTTTTTGGGTTGGAAAAACCTTTCAAAATAATTTTAAAGAATTCCTTTCTGTAAATTTTTTAAGACCCGTATTTTCCCGTAGTTTCCTGGTAAATTCATTTAAACCACGAGTTTCCTGGGAGAACCAATAAAGGCCAGTTTCCTTAAAGGCCCCTCAGGTCGAAGGGTAATTAAAGGGCAACTGGAAAAGTTTAATTTTTTGGTTGAGGGAAAACGGTTTAATGTTTTATAAAATTAAAGTTTTCCAATGAAGGCTTCCAAGGTTTTTAAGTTTAAACGGGTCTTTAAAAAGGAATTAAATGTTTTTCAAAAGAAACCAAACCCTGAAGGGATAAGATTTTGTTGGCTTCATTTGTCAAATTTTACCAAAAGGAATTTTTTTCCCCATAAAACTTTTTATTTCCTGTTAATATTTCTTAGAATGGCCCAACGGTTTCCGAAGGCAAGGAAAGTCCCGAATAATACCGGTTTTGAACCCCAGAAAGGGTTAATTTGGAGATTTTGTCCTCGTGGTGGTAGTAACCCACCGGTTAAAACACAGTTTAATAATCTTTTGGTGCCACAAATTTAAATTTTATGTGGTTTTCCGCGCCCCCTAAATTTAACTTAAGAACTACTTTAAAGGCCGGGAGTAAAATTAAAGCTTTTAGTGGAATTTCATAGGATAATTTTTTAAATTATAATTGAAAATTCGACCCAATTAAATTTCCCAAAACTGTAATAATGTTCTAATCTTCCGGACCAAAGGCGAAAAAAAAGTTCCGGAAGGGATTACCATTATAAATTCCCTGGAAATTGTTTGGGAAAATTTGTAAATAACTAAGTTGTTAATTTTAAAATTTAATTATTTTTTAAAAAGCCTTTTATGTGAAATTAAATAAATTTAACTTTTAATTAAAATTCCTTAACTAAATGGGAAAATAATTAAAATTTTGACAAATCTGTAAAAATTGGAAGAATTATGGTTAAAAATTTTTTAATATATTTAAAAATCTCCTTCTAAGTTTTTTAACCGGAAAATTAAGTGTTTTTCTTTTCTTCCCTAAATCAAAATCCCTTTTGGTTCCTAATTCTTTATTAAAACAATTGTTTTTAATTAATTTTTTAAAACCTTTTATATAGGATTAAATAAATAATTGTAAACACAAAAAAAATTTTTTTAACCAAATTCTGCTGATAAAATTATTAAAATTTTAATATCCTTAAAAAAAATCCTTACTATTGGATTTAACTGGAAAGTTTGTTTTCTTTCTTTCTAAAATTCAAAAATCACTACAAAAACATTTTTTAATTGAACCTTTAATATTTCACCTTTAATTCCTGGTATTCTTAACTAAGAATAGAAAAAAAATATTTTTTAATTTTCTTTAGTGGTTCATCCTTTGTTTTAAATAAAGGCAAAAAATTTACCACTTTGGTTTATGGTTTTAAGGAAAAATAATAAAAAATGGAGCCTTAATAATTCTTTGAAAACCTTTTGGAACTAACCTTTAAATTTAGAAACCAATGGCAATTTTGGTTTTTGGACTGGTACCCGTAAAGGTTAAAAAACTATTTTGATTTTAATTTAAAGGAAAGGTTGGCAAAACAATTATTAATAAATTGTTTTTGAACCAACTTCCAAAGGGTGGCGTAAATGGGTTTTGCCTTAAAGTTTGTCGTGTTCCAAACTTACTTTATTAAATGTGTTTCCGTTCCACAGTGAAAAAATAAAAAAACAGAATTGGGTAAGTGGGTTAATTTTAAAAGGTTTAGGACAGGTTCTTTGGTATAAGGCCAAACCAAAAAACCGGTTAACGTTCAAATTGGTTTGCTTTGGGTTTGTTTGAGAACTTCCCCAAAATGGGGGTTGTGTCTGGTGGCTTTTCTCCCTGCCATGCCCTAATTCCAAATGAACTACCTGTGGGGTAATTTTTGTGAACGTAGCATCCATTTGTCTCCAAGGTGGGTAGTTTAATTTAATACTTCTGGTGGCCGATGTCAATGGGCGTCGGTTCCCTTTCCATCAGGTGGCCCGACTGCCTTTCATATTAAAAAAAATACAATTTTATTAATTTTAAATTATTTTGGTCTGTATGGATTAAACCGGGGTAAATTACTGCATTTTGGGTTATAAAATGTGTTTATTCCTCAAATCTAGTTACTATTTTGCTTTTAGGTCATTATAGTGACGATAAAAAATTACTTTGACTCCTTACGCTCACGTGGCCAACGACAACCCATCTCAAAAATATGGCGGAGTGGTCAGAGAATTAACAAGATTCGAAAGCTCAAAGGTATTATAACTTATATATAAATTGGTACAACAATTAATTAAAATAATTTAATTAAACATAACAAGTGTTTTAATGAATAATATGACTGACTTTAAACTTATAATTTTTGCACAATATAAGCCGGTGTCGACGTGCCCTCTGCAAGAAATGAACCCGTGATTTCTTTTAATATCTTAAGGTAATATCGTTATAATCTTAAGGTATCTATTTAATCAAAATTAAATTGTTGAAACGTTTTATGCACATAAAATGTATTTTATAAAATGTTGTTGGAAGATCTGCAAATATAAAAGATCCCGAAAAGATTAATTAAAGGGCAGGTAAAACCAAGACATGCTTTTTCAGCCTTTTCCCATAATTTCTACAACTTATTTAATAATTTTTAAAATTAGGGTTTTATTTTAAAAATACCTTTTTTATTTAGAATAAATAAAACATTAGGCATTTGGACAATCATCGAAGAACTTATTTTTTGTTTAACATTCTTCCTTTAAGGTTTAAGAGCCTTAGTTTAAAACAATAAAAGGGTAAACAAGACCACCCCATTTTCTGGAAAGGGTATTTAGACGTCAAGTTAACCGTTGCTACATTAATTAAAAAGTATAAAACAGTTTTCCCAAAAAGGTTATATGGGCGTAATATTTTAATAACTACTAAAGCTAGGACTGCGGGTTAACAACGGCAAAACCAAACTAAAATAATGATATTTTGTTGCTTTTGATCCTTTTAGTATCCCCGTCTATAAGGCCTAAGTTGGTTAGGGCCGAAGCGTTTCCTTGCAATTTGATATTGATACTTTATAGTCTTGGGTTTCTATTTTGGGTTCCGTTTCAATACTTTTTACCATCAAAAGAAATCTCCCCATTGAACAAAATGCTTTGGTGCCAATACTTTACAGTTACATATCCTTAATGTTTTATAAAATTTTTAATAATAATTTCTTAAATTAAAAACCGATGTTTTAAAGCAACAAAATTATAATATTCCGACAAAAGAAATAAAACAAGCTAACACAGACTTTTGGATTTAGTCTTTTTTTGTACTCCCTAGGTTTTAATGTGGTTTTCAAAAATTTCTTTCTTTTAATCGTCGTAAAAATATTTAAATTGGCAAAAGTATAATTTTTTACTTACTTGTTCCTTTTTTAATTTTTAGAGTCTTTTGTAATTGCAAGACTTGATTAATAGTTCCTTGGTAATTCATCCTTATGATTATTACCCAAAGACATCAAAGGCAATTTCTGAACAAACTTTTGTGAACAATGAAATTGTTTTGTCCAAAAAGTTTGTGTATAAGGGTGTTTATAAAACTTCACAGACCTTAAAAACTGGGTTTATATAAAAAAATATTTTTGTACCGTAGATAAATAATATAATTTACATCCTACAATTGAAAAATAAACCCATTAGAATAATAAAAAATCAATCCTTATATGATAAGGCCTCTTTTTTTAAATAAGTAACTATGTAACTATCGAAGTCAACCATTTTTAAATATGTTATCATTAATTTATGTTTTTATACTTTTTTGGATGCAGGCAGACGAGCATCGGGCCACCTGATGGGAATTCACCCACCCAGTGGGCCCCCGATAGACGTTGGCAATTAAGTGGGTATCGCCGACGCGCCCCTCCGTGAGACATTAAGGGTGTTGGTTTACCCAGGTAACCTTGGGTTACGGTGCCCTTTAAACCCGGAACGCAGAAGTGTTTTCGCACTACTGCTTCGCGGCGGGAAAGGGCACCCGGGTGGGTACCCACCCAGGACGGTCTCCCCTGTAAAAGGGGACCTACCCCAGGTTGGCCCGGTATACTGTCTGTTGTTGGCCACAAATTATAAATTATATTTTAATAATTTTAAGGAATAAATTACTTACAAAACAACAAAAACATCTAACACCAATCCAGGACTGACCAAATTTTACTGTCTTAACTCCGGAATAAACAATCAACTTAGTTCAAAAGGTCCGCAGCTGGAACTGTTATGGTTTTTCCAGTACTTACGTTTTTTATCTTGAATACATAAAATTTTTATCCGTCAAACAGATTAAAAAAAGGGTCTGTTTAAATCTTTGAAACTGTATTTGTCTTTAAGATTATACCAATTTTACAAATACTAAAATTTACTTAGTTTATTTTTTTTATTTTACATTTTGTAACTCGCCCCGATTGGGAAATCGCGAAATTTTTAAACAGTTTTCTGGCGTCGGCCAGAGGTTTTGCAAAATCCATGTTATTACAAATTAACAAATACAGATTAATTATTATTATATTTTATTTATTTTAATTTTGTGTTTTAAATAAAGATTCCTTATTTCGTTTTAATCCCCTTTGAAGGTGTTTCAACCATAACTTAAAAAATGTTTGTTCAAAAACCGTTTTGAAAAGGATCTCTTCCTCATATTACTATGGTTATAAAGTCAAATAAGATGTGAGTTTTTGTGTCACCCCAAAATCTTAGGAGGTCCATTAAAGCCAAACCGGTTAAAAATGTCCACTTGTCTTTGTGTTTATCCTGTTTCTCGGTGTTATAAATGTATAAAATTATAAGTGTCGTAAGGTTTTTATAAATTTTTAAAACTTTAATTTTAAATAAACAAGTCATTATTTTTTTTAATAAACCCTCTAGTAAAATAAATACTTTTTTTATCCATAAATTAGATAGCTGCTGAATATTCGGTATTTTGGTTGCAGATCTGTCAGAGTTTAATTGGCCTCCATGTTTCGGATTTCCCGTTTTCCTGGACTGGAAAATGAATTGTCCCAAATCATTCCTCTAGTTGGTTTGAAGATTTTCCCGGAACAAATCGTTAACGCCCTATCAATTTAGAGTTACATTACGTAAACATATTTTTACCGATGTATAAATTAAATCTTAAAAAATTAATTTTTATCGACAAAAAATTTTGTGATGGCTCGTGTTTTTAAAATCTATAGCGTCGGAGGGTTTGCTTAAAAGAATAACTATGGAAAGGGGCTGAATGTCAGACTTTGTCTTGTATTTAAACCTCTGTGAAAGTTTTTCTTTGTCAATTTGATTACTAATCATTGTATATTTCCCACCACCTATCATTGCATAATTTTAAAACCACAAGTCCAAATTACCTTTCTATGTTTTATTTTTTAGGAACCTCCTAAGGCTAAAAAAGACATAATAGTTAGTTTTGCTATCCATCTTTGTTACCTACTTGCATTTCCATTGAATACTGCATCTCAATTATATCTGGTTATAATATAATTATATCGAAACATAATTGGACATTTTTCAATAACATTTTATTACTCTCTACTTCCTACTGTCAAATTAATTTTTTTCATGTATAGAGTTTCAAATGGGCCGCCAATTGGCCCAAATTAATAATTTTTAAAAAAGGACCTAATATTAAAGGCTTTCCATTAATGGAAAGTTTAAAAGAAAATAAAATAAAAACATTCTACTTCCAATTAACCATTTTAAAAATTTTAAATTAAATGGACCCATGGATTATTTAAGACATAAGACTCATTTTTTGATGTAGTTGTCAAATAACCTTTCCTTGTCATTGACGGCGGATCTGCCTTTAAGGGTAAGACAGATTCGTGGGTAAATGCCATTAGTCAATTCCAAATCCCCTGCTCAGTGTGGCAATTAGACATTTTCTTTAATAAGCCAAAAAGGAAACCCTTAAGTTCCCCGGTTTCACTATTCCCCAACAGGGAAGCGGGGAAGGCAACGGTGGGACAAAGGGGGAATCCCGGGTTTAGGATCGCGACCAGCAAAAAGTTGAATTGGCTATTAAATAATGGACGAAGTTGAGACTTTCGAACACCCGCCGAGCTGGAGGTGGGAACTGGGCAAGATCCGGTGGACGTTTTAGGGTTGTGTGAATCCGAAGACCAGGAGAGGACAACCCATAACCTTCCATCGGGTCATATTTTTCTACTTCTAAGGGGCGACCATCCCCTCACCAAGGCAGCGTGGGATTCCTGTCAATAAATCCCTTTTTGACAAATTGTCGTTGTTTGAGCGTGTGAGTGGGTAGCGTACATTGTTCTTAAACTCACTAAGAGGTATTCCTCAAAGTGGATAACAGGTGTACCGGCCCACTTCCAGTAACAACACCCTGGAACTTGGATTTAAAGCAAGAGCGGGTCCGCGGTGAAATTATATTCCCACCCAACTCGCAAACCAAAATGGGCCGGAAAAATTCCAAAATGGAATTAAAAAAGAACAATTGCCCCAAAATATCGGAAAAATGGAGGTTGACAGGCCCCTTGATGCCGCGGTGGGGCTGCCCCGGATGTGGGTCAAAGGTTTTGTGGGAAGTAAAGTTGCTGGGCGAAAGTCCAAACTCCCGAAGGACCTCAATCTTATGGAGGAACTTCGCGGCATGGAGACCCCTTCGACAGATGGAAAATTTTAAAGGCCGGATCCCAAACTTATACGCCCGAGACCTTTTGGCTGCCCAAATACGCCAAAAACTGGGCGATTGAGCAGAATAGAGGGTCGGAAGGTTTTTGCCCGGAAAAAGCTCGGAAAAACCATCTTCGGCTTCCAAAAGGGCCTTCCGGCTCGACTGTTTTACTAAACCCAAGGATCTTGTCGGGTAGAGGACTTTATCGCCTTGTACGGTCACAGGCCCTCAACCTGATGAGGTTTGGCCGGGCTCATGAGGTTAGGCAGCTTGGGTCCCTCCCTTGCTGCGTGTTCAAGGCCCCTTACCAATAAAGCGTGGATTCCAAACCACTGGAACAGGCTGGGTTTTTGCGGTGGTTTGCCCATAAACCAATCTTCCCATAAAGGCCAAGGTTGTTAAATGAACCTTAAAGTATAATTAGCCCTTTCCTTTGCCCCTTTGCGAACTATGGAGAAACTTTTAACTCTTCCGAAATCTGGGCTGTTCGGAACCCTTCAACGGTGCGGTTCCCGATTATCATTACGTCAAGGTGAGGGGTCTCTATGGTGGCGCGTTATGTTTCTTCCTGGATTCCAAAAGGAAGAACCAATCTAAATGCATCGAGGACGACGGGGATGTTCTTTCCCGAAACCTTTTTCAACTAATGCTTTGGAGGATGTCTTCAAGACCCTGAACTGGAATTGGATGTGGGGCAAAGAATCAACGACCAGTACCTTTCCACCTTCGTTTTGCCGACGAAATTTAATTGGCCCCAAAGACCGGAGGGATTTGCGGAGATGTTGCAAGTTTATTGAATCCAATGAATTTGAACAATGCGCCCCAAATGACCTGGGGCCAAAACGGGCCTCTGACTTTGGACTGGTCCAAAATTGGCCAGTCAACCTATGAAGCGCACCATGCTTGGAGTTTTTTTTGCAAAGGTCGAATTTATCCGTCAAAGGAACCAATCGGACAAGTGAAAAGGGTTAGCGCGTTGAAATGGCGGTGGTCCACCATTAAGGAAGAACCGATGGCCGGTGGGCAAATAAAGGCCTTGGGTGGGGCCGCGTTTGGGGAAGACGGGGCGTTGGGCCCCGACCAGGTGGGAATTCCGATTCCGCGCGGTAGCTGGGTTCGGTTGGCGGCAATGGCGGGTCGGCCGTCTTGGGTTCTTGGAAAAGGCCTATGTCCAGCAGTGGACGGATAATAATGGTGAAGGATGATGTCAAAATAATATCAACATTTCTAGATAAATTTTTGGTTAACTTCAGGCCTCACCGCCTTGAATATCCGTGAATTTGAAAAATTAAATGTCATAAAAGATTTCTTTTATAATTAACATTTGTATGGGTTCCTTTCCCTCTAATTTTCAATCCGTAAAATGACCTTGTTTAAAAAAATGTTTTAATTATAACAAAAGCTAAACAAGGTTATTCGTAAACCCCTTGTTTTAAAATAAAAGGTCATTGCAGTAATAAAGGTTAATCAAAAGAAAGGTTTAAAGTTGAACTAGAATAATGTATTTTAAGATTGATAATTCAGACACTTTTAAGGATAAATTATGCACACGGCCAATTTCTTCTAACGCATCTATAAAAAACAATGGAGCGGTGGGAAAAAGGAATAGTGGCTTCAAACCACCACTTCCAATTCCTTATTAAAAAATTCTTCGGTCGCGTCTTGATGTTCGTCTGTTCGCGATAAACTTAAATACCTACTACAGTTGTCAACCGGTTTCACTAATCAATGAAATGATTCTTCCGGAAAGTTTAAATTATAAAATTTGTATAGTTTCCAACATTTTAGTAAAATTAATTCGATATATGCCGAGATGCTCCAAAATAAATTAAACCGTCGGATCTTTTGAACGAGAACCTGGTCGAAAATTTTAAAGGTTTACCTTGTACCCATTATATTTTTAGAAAATTGATTGGCCCAGGGTAATTTTAAACTTCCAAGGGCGGAACAAACAGTAATCATTCAAATATTTTTAATGGGTTAGTAATTTTTTAATTAAACATTATACATGAAAAAAATAAACTCATTTCGAGGTGATTTTTGTAATACAAACCTATGAGCAAATCCGCCCCTTTATCGAACGACGTAACAACATTTTAAATTAGACTTGGATCATTATGGCAGGGCTCAAAATGGGACATTAGCGATGCAACGGACCGGGAACCGACGAACCGCGGAGCGGAGGAAGGGTTTAGTGGATATTTAACCGACTTTTTGTTAGTCTGTCTGGTTTTTTTTTTGACTTTTTGCTCTGTAATTTGGGGTATTGATTTTTGACGAGGCTATCTCTAAAAATACAGCCTGATATAAAGAAAAAACAATTCCAATTTTTTTGGGAAGTTTTAATATTTACCCGCAGGAATGCGGCAACAGCCGGTTTAAGGATAAACAATCAGCCCCTTTATTTTATCATATTGAACATAAATTGGTTTTGATAAAGCTATTCAATATTGTTTTTATCAAAAATCCTAATAAAATATGATTGTTCAAAAACCAACCCAAGATGAAAGTGTTGAAATAAAAGAAAATAATCTTAAAAGTTCCAACAAATCCTTTCTTTTAAATTATTTTTAATTTGGAAATTTGCAAGGTATAGTCGTGAAAATTCTTTTGAACGTTCCACTGTCTTTTAGTCCAATGAACGTAATCAAGTATAGAGAAATAATATGTTACTTATTACTCAAATGTTACACGCAAGATGTATAAAAACTACGCCTCTAAAATACCACTGAAAGGTTTTGAACGCTGAAGTGGATCCAACATCACCAAAGTTGTTCCCACTTTCATTTGGAAAGCGGTGTTCGCTATTCAATGGGGGAAGAGGTTTTCCGGATGAATGTACCCTTTGACGTACGGAATCCTTATGCTCTAAGTTTCCAAATTTTGGAAATAATAATAATTTTTAACAGTTATAAAATGATACATTAAGTTATTGTTTCCAAAATAACCAAATCATTTTGATGCTTTTATCACTAACTCACTATAACTCTTTTTAAACTTCTAAAAACATTTTTTATTTTATTTTTAATCTGCAATCATTATATTTCGCTTAAAGAGAATTACTTTTTAAAATGTGTGTTGATTTTGTTGTACCGTTTTATATTTTGGCATTAAAATTAACGGAAAAGTATAACATATAAAAATATATGCAAAACACTTTTATAGTATTTTGTGTGATGATCAATGTTAATCAATAGCTTCAGAGAAAAGAGAAAATAGTGATCAAAATTCTTAAAATATACATAATCAATATTTTTATGTTAGAAAAACACCATTGATAGTCCGTGTTATTTATCTTTTAAATTCCAAAAAAGTGAAATTAAAAAAAAAATTTTGGGGCCCTTGGCCAAATTTATAGTCCTATACGGTTTAATAAATTAGGGAAAGGCACAGCTTTCTAAATATTTTTATACACTGAAGCAAAATAATTCATAATTTATTATCCAAGGTAATAAGAATGGTTAATAAACTTTAAACAACACTTCGAATTTCAAAATATTACAACGGAACTTATTTTATTACCTAAAAATTTTTAATAAGGGGCCAAGTCATTTTTAAACGTCCAAAATTAACCTTTACCATACTTTCTTCATTTTCATTTGTGTGTAAATATAACATCTAAAATTCTACCTCTATAATATAAAAGTAAAAAATAAATAATACATAAACAAATTAAAAGCAATGTTTTTCATTAACACAAAATATAAATATTAAGCCAAAACATTATCCATGGCCCAACCAGCAAAAATAAAATTTTCTTCCTTTGTCAACCGTTTCAGACGTGGCAAAAATAAAATAATTGAATATTTGGTGGAATAAACCCCAAGAAAGTAAATTTTATGACCTTGAACAACGGCCAACGATATTTTCCCTTTTTTGTTATGCTTTTGTTTTTAAGTTTTGTTGAAGAACAAATATTTACAGAAATATCAACAATCACCATACAATCTTTTGTGGAACATAAAAAATTGATCATCCTAAAAAGTCTTTATGAAGATATAAAAAGAAAAAAGTTTTGGGCGTCTATTTTATAAATTTAGGTTTCTTCTAGGTTATCGACGAAAGGAAGAAGACCAATAAAACGTCCCAAATAATCCTTAAAATTTTTTAGGAAGTCACCACTTTATAACCTATTTCCGGACTTGTTAGTATCTGTAATAAATTTATCTTATTGAGAGCAACCTTTTTCTAAACATTTATTTGAGGAACTGGTTGGTCACTGAGCGTTATAATGTTCTAACAGTTCATTCTGACCACTATGTCGCTAACAAATCAAAGTAAGAGATACAATATAATTGGTGATTTTGTTTGGAGGCTTATTTATAGCTCATTAATCCATCTGGTACGTCAAAATGGGAGAGGACTTTAAATTATCCTTTAGATTAGTTTTTGTTCCAAAAATCTCATTAAGGAACTAAATTACTGGTATAATTTCTTTTTTCCTTCTTCTTTTGGTATTTGGGAAAACAATAATGTCAACCAATTTCCGTTAAAACAAATCTTTAAAATTCCACGCTGATTAGAAAGAAACATTAAAATGTAGGATGTCCGGCCTACCAAAAAACCGAACCCTTTCTTCCCTCGTCGTTTTTTGACGAGACCATAAATACTTATTTTTAAAGCCAGTTGTAAGTTGGTTCCATACTTTCCTACTCTCCACGACCGCGGTAAACACTATAAAATTCCTCTTGACCTCTTCCCTCGGCGATTTTTACCCTATAATCGATAGGGCTAAAGGTAAGGGAAAAAAAGGGCCATAAGCCTTATTTTGCCAATCCTGGTCTCCTTGTTTTAAGGTTTGGTGCCAAAAATTGACTAAAAATGAAATAAATAATCAGGATATTGTTACATTAAAAAGATTTAATTTAATAATACTATAAGAACAATAATATACAAAAGGGAAAATAATGGAAAAAAATTTAAAATACCGCCCAATTTCAATTGATTGCGACCAAGTTCAGGCGGGTTTAAATTTTTTCATTATATATATCTCAGGTCAAGGTCAAACAACAAGAAAGTAACATAAATTAACTTAAAAGTAAGCCAAAGGTGTGTTTTATATTTTTATATTAAATCCATGAATTTATTTTACCTTATAAACAATTTTTGGTAAATAACTAATATTTTGGTTGGCTACCAGCCAGGGGAGTAGTAATAACCCAAAATAAAGTCAAAGAATCCCAGCCAAATTTGGTGCTGCCAATTCCTTTTTGGTCAAACAACATGGTCGGAATTTTCCCTTTTTTTTTTTCCGTGGGGAAATGCCGGCAACCCGTCCTCCGCGGGACAAAGATGGGTTGCCGGACCCGCAAGGGTTCCCAACAAAGTTCTTCTTGACACCCCAGAATGGGACGGGACTTTTTTCGCAATCTTTAGATCCCACCATTGCGGGCCAAACGGCCCATCGCGGCCCCTACGGAATCTGCCACCCTTCTGGGCGGCGCCCTGCGCCCGGCCCCAAGGTTAGGTAACATCCCCTGGGTCCTTTCTAAGGGCCATGGGGAACCAGGGTTTCACCACGCAGGGAGAAACCTTCCAGCCCCCAGGCGGTGGCCTGGATGTTAAGCCCCTGCCTCCATTTCGGCGACAGGGAGGCGAGGTCAAAACACCCTGAATGTCCCCTTTTCACCGGCCCTCCCAAGGATCGGCGGTGAACCCCGCGGAGGTTGGGATAAGGCTTTACGAATACCCACTCCTCTTCCCGGCCCTCCTTGGCCAGAGGAAGGGATGGCGCGCGGCCCACGCCTCCTTTCCGTCCCTTTGCACCCTTTAAAGCATTCAAAGGGCCCTCTAGTAAAGCCAGGGCCTCCTCGGCCAAACTGGGTCAGGCCGGAAGGTTCTCCTTGCTTCCCAAGGGTCCGGGCCCAGGCGCAGGGTTCGGCCCCACTACAACAAAGGAGATCCTTGGTTGGGGAAATTCCACCTTCAGTTAACCTTCTTTTTATTAAACCACTTTTGGTAAATTTAATTAATTTTAATTTTTATATTCAAGATAAATACGCAACGATAAATTTCTAATGAGATAGAGGCCAAAATGTTTTTTTACCCAAATTAATTAAAGGACTATTTTCTGTTTTATACTTTGATTCAAAGAATTTTTTTGATTGAAACAACAGTAATTAAAAATCGTTTTTAAATAAATTGGTTTAAGGATTTTATTCCGGTTTTTTTTTTTAAATTTGGTTTCCCTTTTAAAGGCCGTGGTCAAGGGTAGACTGACAAAGGTGGGTTAAGTTTCATTAATTGATTTTTATTATCATAATTTTATAATTCGGCCTAGAATATGTTTTTTTAAAATATAAATGATTTTAAATTTTTTGGTTGATACTTTACCATTGCTTAATTTGGGAAGAACTTGGTATTATGGGAATAAGCTTCTGGTTTTCATAAATATAACGGAACCTATAATACTATTACTAATAAATATTCTTATCACATTTCCATCGTTTTGTAATGTAAATAAAACAAAAATACTGTTTTAACGTTTTTCCCTTTCTTTCACCTTATATTAAAAGTCAATACAATTTTTTTTTTTTAGGCCTTTATAAACTCGTTCTTTTTCTTTCAATTGTTAATCTTTTTATAATTTTATTTTTTTATCTTTAGAATAATTTTTATACCATTTTTTGTGTTTGTTTCTTGTGTTCTTATTGAATAAATGTGGATTATTATTATTTTTACCAAAATTCTATTAAAACATACATTGAAAGGAATAACCGAAAATAATAGAATACCTATAAATCCTAAACACTTAACCTTAATTTTGATCTTCATTTTTAAGTCCGATAAAATGTTTTAAAGAAGGGGGGGTCAAACGCCTTTTAATTCAATGCCTTGTCCGAAAATCAAAATATATGTATATACAATCAAAAATAACAAAGTTAAATAAATATTCATTGTTAACAATTGGGTTTTAAAAAGTTTGGAGTAGTAATGGGACGTTTTCCAAAAGACGACTAAACCAAGGTTTCTCAACCAATTCCATCCATCATCCTTTTTTAATGTTTTTTAAACAGGCCATTGAAACCAAATTCACAAAGGTTCTATCGTTTTAAAATTAATTGTTTGTACACTCAGTAACCAACGCAATTTTTTGATTATACACAAGTCAATTTCCTTTTAAAATTTCTCATTTTTACGCTCCTACGGGTTTCTTGCATTTGAAGAATCCTTTTAAATTTTTTATTTTCATTAAAATTTTTAATACACAATAAATGGAGCATAACAAAACGATACGTTTATAAAAAAGGGCCAGTGTTAAATGGGTTTTAATATTTACGTTGGCCCGAATATTATTAAAATATAAAAACAAAACAGCTTTATACTCAAAATTTTTACATTCTAAAACTTTAGTTGGTGGTACTATTATAGGAATGGCATTTATATGATGTGTTTCCTTTGACCAGTTTAAAGGCAAGGGAAATTTTTTATAAATTTTTGTAATTACTTAAGTAATAAATTAATTTTTCAATTGTCTATCCCGCAAATTTTTGGTTTGTAATTCCCTGAAACTGGCGAAAAGTTCTCGTTTAAATTTTAATCCTTTAAGGTACCTGTAATTGTAAAATTTTGAAGTGACCAGATAATTTAACCAAGGCTTTTAAGAAATACCATTAACCAATTAAATTTCTAAATCCTCCTCCTCTGAATGTTTTCTCAAATTTCCTTTTAACCCAAACAATTTATAATGTTCCTTTTTTTTTTTTTAAAACTACGGATCAAATAATAATCATAACGAACAAAAGAACAATATGTAACAAATATATATTATTATTAACAAACGGTAATAAGGGTTTTGGTTTGGGCTTAATATGTACTGATAACAAAATTTGATAATTAATCTCATATAATTTAAATTATACCATTAACACCACTTTTAAAAAAACTTTAACCCCATCAGACACAGTTTAAAAAATTTTCTTTGAGATCTCACCATTTGCTTTTAAAATAAATATAAATGTTAATGAACTTATTTAAAACAATACCGTGGAAACCAACGTATAACGAATTTTATTTTAATTTTCTTTTGAAAAATCCCATCCATTTTCCCCACAATTAATTTAAAAATTTGATTTCGGTTTCAGTTGTTCCTGGATTCCAAAATCGCTTTCCCCCTTATAAATTTCTATAAACATTAACGCTAAATTGGGGCCCCAAAAGGGTTCTTTGGAAAGCGGTAAAATTGGAAGGTTCCATTCAAAGTTTATGCCTCCTGATTTTTCAATTGAACCAGGTTTTAATCTAAACACATAACCACGGATAATGTTCGTGTATTTTCCCTATTTTCCTTTTACATCCTGCCCTACGTGGAACCGAAAGACGCATTATTCTCTTGCCATTGTTCCAATTTTCAAATTCTCGAATATCATCCTTTTGGAATCGTTGGGTCTTTTTCCGTTAAATTACAATTTGCAAATATTTTAAAATGCAATTTGGTAATGGAAAGAAATTGAAAAATTAACCATTAATGTAAACAGGTGGGACTCAAGCACGGGTCTTTGTTTTATGTAACTGCCACCGCATTTTCGTTTGCTGATGGTAGAAGAAGAAATAGGTGTAAATATCAATATTTTAAATAAATACAAAGTGAAAAAAAGTGGCGCTGCAACAAAAACAAATTATAAGGATTCAACTTGAACACATTGATTTACCCATTACAAAACCCTACTTTAAAAACCCCATTTTAAAAATCGGTTTAAATGTATGTAAAATCTTTAAACCGAGACAATCAAACCAATTAAAATTATGGATCAAATAAGTATGTCTTGCCAAGTTGTATGATGTCATCGGGTTCAATTAGTTTATTTAAAAAGACTGTAGATGGAAGAGGGCAAGGAAAGGAAGTTTCAAAACCGCGAATGGGGTCCGCGTTGTATTCTCTCCGACATGGGATAAGTCCCTTACATGCCAAGTCTATTCCTTAATTTTTGACTTTCCTGCGGAAAAGAAAATCACATTCATGGAGCCTTGTTTGAATACCAAATAAATTAAACTTTACTATCGACTATTCCTGGCCAGAATAGTAAATTGAATCCTTGATTTTTAAGAATCTTTAATTTGATTCAATGGCTTCGCTTTTTATCCGATTTAAAGTCTTTTAAATTCAAATCAAATTAATTTTAAAGTCAAATTCATTACCAAATTTTTGAGGCATCTTGTAAACCTCATTGAATACAAGAAATTTTGGGTTTTGGGCATTAATTGCCATATCCAAAATTGGAAGTTCAAAGAATATATATATATTTATCGGTACGCAGATCTTAAGCCATGGATTATTAGTAATTAAATTAATTCCCCTTTACAGATTTTAATGAGTTCTACCCCTAAATTTGGTAACCAAAAACAATTTTAAAGGTTTTGCCGGTTCTTATTTCCCTTTTAAGGATAAATGACTAATTCCCCTTTAAAAAAGTGCTTAATTATTTTAATAAGGGGAACCAGAAAGGTTTGCCAAACATTGGATTTTCGCCAAAACCTCTAAACATAATGAATTGACATGAAAAATGGAAAAGACGTCCTTATTTTTTTTTTAAACTTTTTCCTAAAGAGGAATAGAAGCAAAACTTTGCAGTAAACCTTTCCCGGTTTTCTTTATTAAAGAAGAAAAGTATTCTTTAGATAAAATTTATGTACAATTTTATCCCCCTGGCTTTAAATATTATTAAACCTTTAATGAATTAAAAGACAAAATATATGCAAACAAAAGTACACAATCATACTGAGAAAAAAGAAATAAAAATTATAATATCGTTGTTTTATGATCTAAATTATAAATACTCCCTTACATGGGTAACAAAACTTGATAGGTTTTACTAAAAGGTGGGCCAAAGAAATTACAACCATCATCTTAAGAAACGCTTTATTTAATTAAATCAGGAACATAAAAAAGGAATTATTTACAAAAAATTTCATGAGCAGTTTCCTTGAAGAAAATTATCTCCAATTATTAAGTTCCATCCAAGGTTTTTAGCGAAAAGTTTCCCTTAAATGATCTCCAAACAAAACATCGAATATTAAAATGTAGTAAAAAACCTAACTTTCGGTTAAAATCCAAAGTTATGACCCGTTTAAAGTCTTGGGATGTCTCAAAGGCCATTCCTTGAGACTATTAAAACTTTACAACATCCTTTAAGTAGTAGAAACCCATCAATCTAAAATCGCATTAAAATACAAAAAAAATGTTTTTTTATATAATTGTTTAAAATTTTTAAAAAAACTTAATGTGCCAAAATAATGAAAAGCGGGAAGGAAATACCCATAAAATTGACTAGGAATATTTTGTATAATTTAAATTGTAGAATCCAAAACACCTGTTCGCCTGGTACTTAGGTTCCGCTCGGTTCCTTTGGTCAAGACCTAATAAATCAAATCATCGTCGAAAAGACTAAGGTTTTCAGGAATTAAACATTTTAGTGATGAAAATTTTTTTCTTTTGTTTATATTTAACGGTTAAATTTGAAAAATAGTAAAGGCACTCCTATTTAATTTGTCTTTCAAAAACAACACAGATATGTCAATGTTTGATTTGCTTAATTATGTTTTTAAACTTAATTAAAGGTTTTGTTCTAAACAAATGGGAAGTAAAATATCCTCTTTATAGTCAATCAGAAAATTAATTTTGTTTGAATAAATTTTCTTTTTTCTTTCTTCTTCACCGTGAAACATACATACATTGTTGTTAATTATTTCAATTGAACCCCTCCATTGTATTCCTTTACCCTGCTGTTAGAAATTTTTCACTAATAAGTTTCAAAGGTTGTTATGTCGGATACAATTGCATTTATTAAATCTTTATTTATTCTTTCATTGTTTTGACACCTTTTCAGGCTTGAAGATTTTTTTTACATTTTTAAAAAATTTTGAATTGGGTTTGAAACTTAGGGCCGGTAAATGGCGCAGGCCGGTGTCTAATCAAGTCAATCGACTTGAAATTTCTTTTATTTTTATAAAACCTATTAATACACCAAATCATTGTCCAAATAAACCTTGATTGGAAAGTTTAAATATTAAATGGTTAGATGAGGTTATCGGCGTCTTCATATTTTTTTTTGCCTTTAAACCGCCAATTCTATTTGGTATTGAAGGGAAAAAATTGAAAAATTAAAATTTTATAAAAAATTTTTGGAAATGTAAAGTTTTGGTGTAAGTTATCAAAATTAAATAAAGTTGGGTTTTAAACAATTATATATAATTAGTTAACAATCATTAATAATAAACACCATGGTAATGGGATGGTTTTTTGTTTGTTCCTTCAAGGGTTTTCTATCTGAGATATATATGTCGTATTGATTTTTATTTTGGAAGGTTTATTAAAAAAAACAAGTAAAATATCAAAGAAAGTAAATTTAACACGATGGAACAAAAGTCCTTAAAACCAAAAATAATACTTAATCCCCCAACAATACCCTCTTAAATTTATATAGGCTTTTAAATTTTAAAAAAATTTTGATTTTTCCTTCTTGCAATCCGTCTAATGTTCTCATGGCATAAGGCAAATATTTCTTAGTTTTTTATATGAAAAATAAATGGTTGTTATGGGAATTGAAAATGGTGTATTAAAGTTTATATCAAAATAAATTCAAACTTGAATAAATTTTAAATAATAATCTAATTTAAATTCATTAAATGAATTTTCTTTTTTCTTCTTCAGTTCTTATATTCTTGCCAAACTTTTTTGTTTTTAGTTCATCCAATTACTTTGATAGCTAGAGTTTTTAAAATCTGGAAAATAACTTCTTAAATGTTATGGTTTTGTAATTTAACAGGATTAATCCTTTTAGGATTCGTTTATTGCCAATTAAACAACGAAAACCTACTCAATCTTACCCAATCTAACACTTATTTTAAAACTATAAAATTATCCATTTTTTATATAATAAGATTTTTAACAAACTTTAGTATTTAAAATACTGTATTAAATAAATTTAAAAATTTGGCACTTTTGGTACTAAAAAGGAAAACTTATAAGGTTGTTAAGAGGCGGAAAAAATGGGGGTTCCATTAATAAAAACCGTTTTCCTTGGCGCTATTATTTTGACTACGAAAGTTTTTAACAACTTGATTCAAAACTAAATTAATTAAACTTTTTTGTGATTTAAAAAAATAGATTCATTAAATATCCTTTCATATAAACATTAATTTAAAGGTACAAAGAACAAAGTCCCGAATTCCTTCCCAGTATTGAATCCCGGTAATTCCGTCTTCCAAATAATTTAAAAATGGGGCAGACTATTCTTTGACTACGTAATCCCTGTCCTTTTTCCTTCCCAAATACATTGGAGAAGGGCCAGGCAAACATCTTTACTTGTGTTGGAAGGGCTATTATCAAATCCTTTCAAGGGTCCTGTTGCCCCTGGTACATTTATTTCAAGGAAATTTGACAAACCTTAACTAACTTTACGGATTAATTGATGGAAATAAATGACGCCCTCTCACCAATGATAAAAAGTTTATTCACCGACATTTCAGGTTCTTGGCCCGGTTATTTTTCTTTTCTTGCCTCTAAGGTTATTCCTTTAATTAAACCCTTTGGGTTTTCAAATTTTGAGAAATAAAATTTATTGGTTCAACGTTTTAACTTCAAAATAAATTTCATTTATGGTTGGGATTGCATTCACAGGTTTTATAAATTGAAATGCTTTTTCAATTGTAATCATTTTAACTGACTTTCTATAAAAGAAAGGTAATAATTGGAACCCTTCTACCTTTTTTTTAGATATTATGTTATATCGTTGCTGGGCTTGCAACGATGAGGCCCATTTTATAATTATAGTGATTTTGTGTAAGTTTACATAAAAGTATTTGAATTTAGAAAATAACTAGGGCAGGAAAACGTTGAAAGTGTAAATTACTTTTTTTAAATTTTTTATTATTTTTTTAAAAATTTTTATGGCCAAATTTGTTAAATATTTTTAAAATTTTAATTGATGTTATCAAAAAATGACCTTACCACTTCCTTAAAGCCCAATGGGACCAATAACCGGCACGAAAGGCGCACAAAGTTTTAACCCATCCAACATGAATTATCTTTTTTTCTCCCTTCATTCATCGAATCAGCCCTTCCTCAAACTAATAAAAAAAAAAATAAAATTCAAGACACTGAAAGATTCAAACTCACGACCTCCTGGAAGGCCCAATTATTGGGCCACAGGAAACCTTATCAATATTATTTTAAAATTATTTAAAATTTGCTTGTTATAAACAAAAATTTTGCTAATTTTTAAGGTCAGGCGCTTTATATTAAAAAGCCAATTAAGTTGTGAAGATGCCTTGTTCAGAAGGCCATAGTCCTCAAAGTTTTTAAAAATCGAAAGGTTTACTTTGATAAAAGTTGCGGAAAAGCGAACTTTAAAAACCAAAAGGCCAAATAATGTGTATTTTTTGTTACTTTAAGAAATTCGCAACTTTACCTTTGTTTGTTTTTCTGATTGGAAGATTCTTTGATTGGGAACTTTTAAAAATTAATAAGTGGGAACTGGATAGGTTACCAAAACATATAAAAAACAAAAACCATCTTAACTTACAAAGAAAAAATTGGACGGATGTGGCAAAACAAAGTGGTTTTCATGAATTGAACCTGCAATTATGACAATGATTGATGCCTAAATTACTTGAGACGATTAGGTTTAATGTGGTAATTTGTTAAAGTTAACGCTTTCATTGTATTTTTTTGGATACATCAATGATGACAATTGAACGCCACCTCAGATCGAAAACCAAAAGCCTTTGGTAAGAGGGGTGGTGGAAATAAAATTCATTAGTGGTAGGAAGATAAATTAAATTCTTAATTAATTTCTAAACCTATGATTAAAGCTTTAATAATGAAAATCTCTTTAATTAAGTCTGTGGGGCAGTCGATTTTTAGAATTTCTCCGACAATATGGTAAATCTTCAAAAGCCCAATGGTAAAACTTCCCAAAACCCCCACGGAGAAGGATAACCTAACAGTCAATAGTCTTGAATTTCACCCTGCCCGAACCTTGGTCGTGTACGGCGGCGCTTGGTGGTGGCGTAGTGGGTGGAAAAAAGCGTCGGTTGGGTTTTGTTGGCGCTGAAATATAAGGTTGCTGGGTGGTGTAACGGCTGGAACAAGAAACATGATCTTTGATTCCTTGAGTTCCACGTACGCTGGTTTGACTCTGTCTCACCAAACCAAGCTTGCCTTTTATTTTAGATGGGTTATTGGTTTTCCATCACCTGGCCTTTTCCAATTACTTGGTACGGACCAGTGAGGTGCGGACGCCTGGGTTCAATGCGTAGAAAAGACGTGTGTTGTTGTGGCCAGATCCTAAAAACGAAATTTTTCGGCTGCGTATGTCGTGATGCAGGAACGGGAGTAAATCAAAATCTTAGTTCGTAGGACACTTAAAAAATTCCAAAACGCTGTCCCCGGTCTCGATGCAGGAACGACAAATTCTCCGGGAAATCTAAAGGTTCACCTTATAACAGTTCGGAGAAGAACCCAAATCCTCTTTCAACCTGTGCGGATTAAAACACGGAGGTAAGGCTTGACTCCAAGTCTCATTTGACACGTAAAGGCTTGCCTTAAATGGCGATGGAGACGCTCACTCCATCCCGTTGGCCTGAGGGTGGTAAATTGGTTGTGCGGATTCGTTTGGGACAAGTCTGTAACCAAACCGGTTGAAAAGAAACGGACTCCGGTTGTCGCCCCTGGTCAGTGGTGACCAAAGGTGGGACGCCAAAACGCGAAAATCCAACCGTTGACGAAAGGAGTTTAACTTTTCCAGCTGTGATACCGGAAATAAGGGCCATGCCTCTGGCCATCAAGTCTGTCCCGCTGGGGCGGTAAGTGAAAGAATTAACGATGGAAGGTCCAATTTATCCAGGGGGCGTGATGAAATCGACTGGGGTTGGGAAAATTACCAAGTGGGAGGAAAACACGTGAGCCGTTCCTGCGCTGACAAGCAATGCAAGTACGCGCCCGGAGCCCAGCCGCGGTCCTACCGTGGCGTTCAAACCGGCCAAACTTGCCGCCGCGCCACCTCCGGGTGACTGGTTGGTGCGGTCTTTCCAAAAAACGGCACGTCGGAAAGAGCAGGCAGATAAGGTCTAAGTTTGCCAGTAGACCCTTTCCAGACTATGCTGATATTGTCCCTGGAATGTTGAGGATTTTAATTTTAAGGGAAGGAATCGCCGCGGGGCCTAACTCGGAATCGGGCCGCTTAACCAAGGCGACGCGCAATTATCTGACAGGGAGACGGATCTAACCGCGGGACATTGCGTCTGCGACTTCATTGTCCTCATTTTGAATACCTGATATCGGTGGTAAATTGGCTGATAAAGGGATGGTTGGTTTCAATGTGCAATTGGAATCTCTCCGGCGCTGTTAAAAGCATTAAACAGCGGTTTTATGGTCCAAAAACCGTGGCGCTGGTTTTCGAGAATTGGCGGGTTTGTCCGCCGTAACCGCCAACAGTTCTCCAATAGGGCAGGCCATTCGGATTGGGAAGGAGTCGTTTTTCCTGAAAAACCGCTAATGGATTTATTATTGACTTCCTGGACGAAACAAGAGCCGATGACGCCAATGCGTCCGTGAACAGACCTAAAGGCCTTACTTACGGGGATGCTGGAAGCGTGGCATCGCCCTTTCTTGCCGGCCCCAAGCTTTGACAGTTCGGGCGCCCGGAAATGGTTTGGCCCTTACTGTTGGATACCACGGCGTTGGATCAAATTGCCCGGAAAACTTAGCGGCGTGAGGGACGAATCGGCGATAAAATTTTCCATGCCCAAAACGTCCTTTGCTTGAACGGTTTCAGGAGGAGAAAATCGGCAAACCTGTACTCTATCTTCTGGAGGACGTGTTCCTTCAGCATTGATGAGATGACCAGGGAATACCACCTCATTGCGCCAAGGATGCCTTTAACGGATTGACCAACAACTCCCATAGGTCTTGAAAACGCCGGGCAAACCTAGGGCCCCTGTAAGTATCTTCATCAGGCGAGAAAACGAGCACGTCATCGATATAAGGAAAACAAAATCGAGACCCCGTGTGACCTCATCGATAAAACCGCTGGAAAGGTTTGAAGCATTCGCAGTCCGAATTCCTGAAAAGGGCCCAAGGAGGCCAAACGGGTGACGATGGCGTCTTCGGGTATATCATCTTCGGGGAATCTGATGGTATGCTTTCACTAAATTAAGTACTAAAAATTTTAAGTCCAGAAAGGTTGTGGGTAAAATCATTTGTCGAAGGGGTATTATAAATTGTCCTGGGTTGTTAAGACCAGGGTTCACCGCATGGACCCATGTACCATTCTTTTTGACCCATTTGCAGAGGAAGTGTAAGCACTTTTAGAAGGGGTCTAGCAATACCACATTGTCCATTCCTCAAACCCTTTTTGGCAGTGAGCTTCTTGAGGTGCCTCTGGGATGGCCGGCTTTGTGGGCCTTCTTAGTCTTGGATGTAGTGCAAGGGTGTTGTGTTTAAATAATTCGAGGGAGGCCAAGGTGGACGATAACTCGGGAAACCCAGGCAATTTGTGCGGTCTTTAAATTGTGGAGACTATGTTGACACTGCCCCTGCAGACATTTAATCACCCTGAAACAGACAAGGTTGGTTATTAACCATCAATGAGGCGCCAGACGGGCAATCCGGCTAAAATTATCAATGGCTAAGGAAATCAGAACCCAAAATGGGTTTGCCTTTAATCGGCCAATCACGAAGTTCCGGTAAATGCGAGAACCTTAAGGTTAAAAGATGGAGCGAGATTGTACCCGTATGTTTTTTAAGGGCTACCATTAACCGGGTCATAATCGGTATAGAATAACGTCCGGTAAATCGAGGGAAACAACAAAGATCGGGCCCAGTATCAATTAAATATTGGTATTTTGACGTCTGATCGGCGAATAGTCGGGCTGGGGACGTAAAAAATCAGTTCCGCCACTCGGCTGCCCTTGCGTTTCCCCTGTTGGAAGAGTCCGGTTGCGGGGCCTGGTAATTTGGCAGCCGGCGGAACCTCTTGTGATACCAAAAGGTTTAGTAAACAGGAAAGAGAGTTGGAGGGCGGCGCGATGAAGGAACCTACGGGGGACAAAAGGTTGGTTGGAGTTGGTATTTAAGGGGCAAATTTTTGGGTAAAGACATTCCTTTTAACTAAACTCCCAAAAGCGGCTTAGGAGGGTTGGGCTGCAAGAGAAAAACTTGTTTTTGGGGCCAAAATTTCCAATAATTTTTCAAGCTAGTTCGGAATTTTTTTAAAAAATCCCTTGGAAGCCAAAAATTATTTGTATCTGTTGAGGTAGGCGGGCGGGTCCGGCTGGGCCAGAATATTCTCTCAATTAAAGGTTACCTGCCAAGGAACGGGGTGGCAAGGGGTTGGGAAGGTTCTTCCCGGGCTCCTCCTCCACCCTTACTGCTGCCTCTCTGCCGCAGGGGAGTCGTCTTTAATTCCTTGAGTTTGGCATGGTTCCACGGAACAGGTGGGGCCCGGTAATCAGGTCCCCCACCTCCACCAGCTAGCCTTTGGTCAATTGGGATATCACATAGTTGAACATGGTGTTTCGGGCCCCTTTGCCCGTTCAATTGAGCCTGACTTGGAACCCACACTGCGGGCTTATCCCAAAAAAAATAAGGGAAGTTTCACAGAAACTCTGTGAATCTCAGGGTTTTTTCTTGGATGGCTGCCGTTTGCACAGCATTCTGAGCTTGAAGTTGTTTTATCTGGGTTATTAATTCCTCCCTATTAATCAAGGAAAAATGGGAACGGGAAAACGCCAAAACAGGGCAGGCAGGCAGATGGAAAGAAAAGAAAGTAAACAATCATCAAAATGGGTAGTAATTGGCAGGGGAAAAGGTTTATGAAGTTAATTGGAAACAAAACCACCAAAAAACCAATGTTTTAAACAGTATCATAAAACATATGTTTAAATATAAACACACCAAAAAATACATTAAAATGAAAACTTTAATCAGTTTGGTATTGTTACAACAAAAATTATGCAGTTAAAATTTTCAGTTGTAATTAGGTTTAAAATTTAAAACCACTAAAATGTGGTTTGCTATAAAAGGCCAAATATTTGTTTATTTTAGTGGTATGTAACTGAAAAGGTTTTTGGTTTATATTAACATAAAACTTAGGTTATTAATACTATATGGAAAGTCTTTATCTTTGTGTGTTATGTCGCTTTTTCCTTTCCGGAAAAACCTTTGGATTCTCGAATGAAACCCAAACCTGGTGGATCACAAATCCAAAACAGGTCACAGTTCCTGGGACATCACTTGGAAGGTCCCGGCCGTCCAGCCAGTTGTGATATAAACCTTTGAATCATTCCTCCGCTTGCTTGGAAAAATTGGTCTTGGTCCCTTGGCCTTCCACCCCGTGTTCAGCTTGGTAAGTCCGGTAATTTCGAGTAAAAGTTTTTGCTAAAGCAATAATATTAACGCACTTAGAACAAGGAAGGTCACCAATTTGGTGGGAAGAGGTAGAGAAAAATGTCGATGGAGTCACGGAAGATAAAATGTTTAACTTAGGTTTCAAAAAAGAGAAAATAATGGACAAAATTTTAAAAATAACTTAATCACTTTTTAAATGTTTAAAAACTTAACCAAAGATAGTCGGTTATTTTCCTTTAATTCTAAAAAGGTTTGGAAATTTAAGTAAAAAAATTGTTGGGACCTGGAATTATGTTATATCATCGTTTAATAAATTGGGGGCAAAGTTTCAAATTTTTTACATTAACAAAAAATTCAAATTAATTTATTAATCAAAGGTAATGAGGAATGGTTTAAAATCTTCAAAAAACACTTAAGTTTTAAATTAAATATTAAAACGGAACTATATTTTTTATCTAAATTTATTAAAAGGCCAATTCAAATTTAAAGTGCAAAAATGAAACTTTCCTACTTTTTCTTTAAAAT